>VDFB02271358.1:578524236-578596392 GCA_007258455.2 Sequoia sempervirens
TCTCTTTAACCTACAAACCAAGTATTTTTTTCCTTTCACAAAAAAACCATTAGGCTATTGCATATAAATTTCTTCCTCAAGATTCCCATGCAAGAAAGAAGTTTTAACATCCATTTTCTCTATTTCAAAATCATAAGTAATATCAATAGATAATATGAATCTAATAGAAGTTAACTTAACAACAAGAGAGAAAAATTCACTGAAATCAACCCCCTCTCTCTAGGAGTAGCCCTTGGCCACCAATCTAGCCTTGTACCACTCTCATTGACCATCTTCTCCAAATTTATTTTTAAACACCCATTTGCAACCAATGGGATTCCTTCCTTTAGGAAAACTCACAAGATCCCATGTATCACAACTATCCAAAGCCATCATCTCCTCCTACATGGCTTGCATCCATGAATGACTTTCTTCTAAAGAAAGAGCCTCCTTGTAGGATATAGGTTCATCATCAGTACTCAACAAAGCAAATACACAATGAAAATTGGATGGGCTATACCTATCAACTAGATTATATTGCCTTGTGGATATTATCAAGGTAGGAGTAAGGGGATCTTGTTGGTATTCTTCTTCTTCATGTTCATCTTGCACATCATCTAAACTCTCTAAACCCTCTTCTTCTTCTCCATCCTCTAATCCATCTAGTTGTTCTTCCACATGTGCATCTTCTTGCTTTACATTCTTTGTCTTGAAGTGTACTATTTTTGTCTTATCTTTCTCCTTTGGTTGTTCTTCACCAAAGTAAGCTCTAAACTCCCTAAAAATCACATCTCTAGAGAAAACCATTTTATGGGTTAGTGGATTCCAAAACTTATAACCTTTTACATTCTCACAGTAACCAACCAAAAATGTATTTTTGTGCTTTTGGATCCAACTTAGAATGCTTCTCTTGAGGCACATCAACAAAAGCCTCACACCCAAAGAACCTTAAATGTGAAACAAAAGGCTTTCTACCTATCTATCAGGCTTAGCACCACTCAACATGCTCTTAGCTCTTTCCATTAAGGTTTGGTTCATTCTTTTTGATACCCCATTTTGTTGAGGTGTATAAGGTGTAGTCTTTTTTTGAAAAATACCCGCATGCTTACAAAACTCATCAAATTCCCTAGAACAATATTCAGCCCCATTTTCATATCTCAACACCCTTATCTTATAATATGTTTGCTTCTCAACTAAGGCTTTAAATTCCTTAAACTTAGTGAAAACTTTAGATTTTGCACACATAAAATAAATCTAGGTGTAATTTGACACATCATCAATGAAAGTAACATAATAATGATATTTGATAAAAGAGTTAACATTCATTGGTCGAAACACATCCAAATGAATGATAATCTTTGAACTTTATTAGTCCCATTAGGAAATGATGATCTATTATGTTTATCAAATACACAATGCTCACAAAAATCATTTTTACCAAAAAAATATTTAGAAATACCATCAACCAACTTTTTATTCAAAATAGTCTTAAGACCTTTTTAACTTATGTGACCCAATCTATGGTGCCACAACATACATGCATTTTCAGTGCTAGTTACATTGGAAAAATTACAAAAAGTGGAGGCATTAAGCTTAAATAAAGTCCCTATTCGAGATCGTTTAGCAATCACCAAACTCTCTCTTACCAACCTACAACCAGACTTGCCAAATGTAACATGAATTCCATAATCATTCAACTTGGATACTGGAAATAAATTTCTTGCAAGTCCTAGAATATTTAAAACATGATCAAGATTTTTAACCCTTCCATGATCACTGAAACACAACTTTACTTTTCCCTTACCAACAATCTTCTTCATGTTATTATCACCAAGGAAAACTTATCCCCCATCATAAGTTGAATATGAAGTAAACCACTCCTTGTGAGGAGTCATATGGTAGGAGCAACGTGAATCAATAAGCCAAGCATCATGACTAATAGTGTTAGCAGAAATAAACAAAGCATTAGAATCACCATCTTCTGAGGACTTTTCTGTGGAAGTATCTAGACTCTTTTTCTTGTTTCTACACTCCTTCACATTCCCTCTCTTACCACAATTCCAACACTTTACTTTTCTCTTCTTAGGGGCTTTAGAACATCCTTTACACTTGTCACTCTTCTTTTCCCCTTTAGGCCCTCATTTTTATTTGGACCTTCCTCACACATGCAAGGCATCTTGGGAGCCCATATTCATGGAATTTATCATCTCTTCCAAAAGAATTAATGTAATGAGACTATCCATCTTCGGTTCTAAACCACCACCACTTATGCCAACAATTAGATTTTCCCAAGATTCGGGTAAAGAACAAAGCATCAAAATACATTTATCTTCTTATATCTTAACATCAATTGATGCAAGCTAACAAATAATTATATTAAAAGCATTTAAATATTTTGTAATAGAATCACCATCCTTCATTTTCAAAGAATACAAATGCCTTTTGAGATATAACTTATTAGTTAAACTTTTAGTTTGGTAAATATCACCTATCCTCTTCCACAAATTATGTTGTAGATTCTTCCGAAACATTCAAGAGGAAAAAATCTGCAAGACACAATCGAATGGTTCTCATAGCCTTTTTGTCTATTTTCTTCCAATCTTCATCAGACGTTGATTCTAGTTTCTTTTCATTAGAAATTGCCAACCACTAATCTCTCTCTTCAAGGAGATCCTCCATCTTCAACTTCCACATCTCGTAGCGAGTGCCATTGAATTTCTTAATATCAAAACGGGACGTAGAAGCCATGGTTTACAATCTTCTTTACAAATCTGCAAAACCCACAATGCACAAGCTCTCACTGCACCCAAAAACCTTCAACAAAAGAAAGGTGTCCCTCTCTCAATAAAATTGTTAGCTCTGATACCAAATTTCAGAAATCAAGGTATAACTTGCAACAATATGAACTTATTAAAGTGATTTCAAATCCGAAATTATGTTTACAAGATTACCATAAAATGATTAACTAAATGAAAATTGCAAAAATGAAAGAAAAATTCGTAATACCACAAGTCATCAACACAAGTGACACAAGATATATGTGGAGAAAACCTTGTGGGAAAAAAATCCACACCCAAAGAGATCCAATGTTTATATTAATCTTCGAGGAAGTACATCAATACAATAATCCTCTCTACAATCCGACAACACTTTGTTGTCTTGACAACTTACAAAGAACTCATACTAAACCACCATCCAAAGGCTCCAATATATAGAAGTTTGTGGGAGAGAATACCATAAATGGTATCCCAAAATGACAAAAAAAACCACCTGGAAAAACCCATGCCCCCCTTAGTGGACAACCCATAAACATAGAATAAAATATTCAATAATCACATAGCCTTCACATGGGCCTGTAACCCACATCCAATCATAAATATTCAAACCTAAGTGCTCCATAATTCTCTAACAGCTTTGACACATACATGCAAGATCACGCAACACCATGCAAACTTGGGCTTCCAACCATGCAAGAGTATGCAAAACATGTAAATAACATGCAAGCACATGCACACTCAAGTGGTCCCAACCTAGAAAGTTGGACACCCAAGAAGAATATGCCTTCAAGATGTTTTGTAACCGCCACAATAATGGGTCCACCTCTTTGAATGCAATTACAATTTGTCATAGGAAAATCAATAATAAATATTTTGTCCCTCATGTCCTCTAGAACACTTTCCAAATAATGTGGAGACACATAATTCAACTTAGGATAGCAATTTAAATGTTAACTATCCTAACAATTATCAATTTAACCTAGTTTCAAATTATTATCAATAATGTATGAGAATGTTTATATTTGATATAATTAGGAAAAATTGATATGAGCTAACATCATGATATTAATGTGAATTATATTGCTAATGGTGTAAAATTGTGATATTTTTTTAACAAAAAGGGTGAAGACACCTAAAAATAATATTATTTATAAAGTACCCCTATTCATGGGTGCCTTGGGGATAATCCTTCTTGCAATCCTGGACAAAATGTTTCTTGGTCTCCTCTGGATGAAGGTTGGCTTAAGGTGAATTTTGATGGTGTTTCGATGGGGAATCCAAGGAGATGTGGAGCTAGTTGTGTGGTAAGGGACAACAAGGGAGTGATGCTAATGGAAAAATTAGAATGCCTAGGGTTCAAGACAAATAATGAGGCTGAATTCAGAGTAGCTTTGCTTGGGCTCCAATGTGTGTCTTAAGGGGCTATACGAAAGATCCATTTGGAGGTTGATTCTTTAATAATAGTGAATGCAATTAGGTGTGGTTGGACCTCTAATTGGAAACTTAGGAAGTGTCTTGGCCCCATTTTACAAATTTTGAATAGTCTCGAAGAGTTTAAAATTTTATACTTTCATAGAGAGGGAAATGGGTTAGCGAACGAGTTGGAAAAAAAGGCCATGGTGGAAGTGGTGATGTCATAAAGGTGTCAGGATGAATATCATCTATGATATCACCCACACAATTATAACCTAACTCTTAGGGGTATTTAAAACTTGAGGATGGTGGACCAACATCCATCTGATGGTTAATCATTCCTTGAATTGTTGTTGGGCTACATTGATAGTGAAGAGTTGGATAGGAACGTTGGAAGCGTGTGAGTTTTTATTAAAAGGAATGGGAGGACACTCGTAAACCAAGTTGTTGAGGTATTTTTGGCAGTGTGGTTCCATTGTTGGTATTGCAGGTCTCATCATTGTGGTGGAATTTGGAGGTAGTGGATATGCCGATCCGACTTGAATGCCTGAAACGACAAATGCCTTTCTTGGGTGAAGTCCCAGACAAGTGCCTTGGTTGTGTATTTAAGTTGTGCCATTGTTTAATTTTTCATGTTGTTAAGATGGTGTCAGGGTCAGAATTTTTGAGGATTGATCATAGATATCACATAAATACAAATATCTCGACCATGTCCCTTTGTTTTTGTTGAATGTGGGTGAACCCAAGGAGGAGGCAAAGGTGTTGTGTAAGAAAGTAATATGGAATAAGTTTTTGGGGGCTCTTGCAGATGTGCTCGAGAATGTGGAGGATGGGCATGGAATCTCGATCTTGAGAGATTATTACCTAATCAACAAAAGGGTTCATGCTCCAGAACGGTATCTGTTGGTCTTTTTTGAAGACCCCTCTAAGTTTCCTAGGAATATAAACGAGGTGGTGCATTGCATTCTCTTCTCAAAGCAGATTATGGGTCTTGCTCCAGATGATGGCGTACGGGTCTTACTTTGGATGATAATGTAGGCTGGTTGCAAGAATACATCAAGGTGGGGTAGACAGTGGATGTCAAGGGCTCTATTAACTGATACAGGAATGTGATGAATGTGCTAGTGGCTAGTGATGATGGGTGGGCTGCTGGGTCTAGTGGGCGAGGATTGAACTGAAATCTTCCTAGTTTGTGGTAGGGTGGTATTGGGGTTCGATGCTTGCCCAAAATTGGCCTTTTTTGTACTAGGTAGTGTTGTTACTAGGGGATGTGTATAAGTGACTAATGGTTGTATAGTAGTTGGTAGATAGTTTGGGGGGTCAATTGCTCCAATTTTTGGTGTGCACCTATGGAGATTTTATAAATGGGTTGGGGTTTTTTTATTCGACCACCTTTCAAATGTAATGTTTATCTCTTTTTGTTTAATAGAAGGGTGCAACCCCTTAGCTACTTTGAATCGATAGAAATATATTAATAAAGTAATAGTTTTTACATATTAAAGAGAGGAGCTCAATGGAGTAGAAAAAAATGGCCACTAGAAGTAAAGAATATACATAACATGAATTGTGGCTAAAAAATAAGAGATAAAAACAAAAAATTAACTGTTAAAATTATTTAGGGTTGGCAAACTATGAGATGAAGAAGTAGGAGATGCCAACTCTTCATTTGAGATGGTTGATGCTACAATAGGAGAAGGAGGTTTTTGGTGTGGGAGATAACTCAAAAGGAAGTGAAATGCATTAAATTTATAATCTTCCCTAGATATAAATACTAATTTGAGCTCCAAAAGATGTGATTTCATAGCAAATTCCATGATGTCTTGATTGTGATTTTGTAGATAGTTTGAATGGTACTAAAAAAACATATGATTGTAAGTTCATTATTAATTTATTTAAATGAAAATAAGCCCCCAATGAGGGATAAGCCATGATAGAGGTCATATCCTTCCACTATGGCGTTGAGTTCTTCCTTAGGGATGAGGTAGATTTGAATGCAATATCCAAACAATGCCCTAAGGAGTGGAGTGTTCTAACGGAGGTGCATTGCATTAAATATAAAAAAGAGATGCAAAGTAGAATACAACACATATTAGATTCTATTGGATTTATTTTCCAATGACCACTTGAACTACATTTTTTATAACACTACACTATAGATTGAATACATGCACTACATGGATGAAGTTGAAGCAACCAATAATGTCAGACTCCTATTTTTTGTATTAGAAGAAGAATACAATTACTCTTTTGGAGTCTAGTCATAGTTGAGAGTGCAAAGTGTCAAAGAGAACAAAGTTAAAGGGATAAAATTAAGGTGGGGAGATAGGGAAAAATGATTGTGGAATGTAATGGTCAATGGAAGGAGGTAGGGATTCCAAGAGTGATAATCTCATATAGATGAAATAGGGTTGGAAAAATAAGGAGGAAGAGAGAAATGAATGAAGGCGAGATTCAACTAATGTGAGGGTGATATGTTGGTACTTTCAATGGGATCTACACAACTTTGAAGGGTAAGAGGCAATACTTTTCATGTAGCACATCATAAAACAACAAGACTTGCACCAAAATGGAAAGTGTTAGATAAAATTAACTCCTTTTTATGGAGTCATTTAGAGGTTGCATTTCATAACTATAATCTTGAATGGCCTCAAGGAATTGAGGGTGGGTCATGCAAGTATTGTCATTGAAAATATTGATATTTTTATTTTGTTCAATGACTAAATTAGCTAGATAATTTGCAACATTATTTCTCTCCTTTTAAAAATGCATATAGTCATGTATATTTTAAAATGGTCTAGAAAATATCAAACTTCTTGTAGAATGTAATTGAGTTTCCAATTTGGACATGAACTCTTCTCTAAAGAAAAGATAATTACCATAGAATCATATTCAATATGTATTCTATTGTGATTCTCTCTTCTAGCCAACAAGATCACCAAAAGTATTGTTTGGGATTTCACCTCATTATTTGTACCATTCAATCATTTAGTTGTAATAGCTATCAACAAATCTTTATGAGTCTCTTATTATACAACATTCTCTAGAGGCCCTTGCATTTCCATGAAAGACATAATCAAAATTAAGTTTCTCCATAGAGGACGGTGGATGTTTCCATTTTATGGTACTTATATCTATCTTGCTCTTAAAACTTTGAGTGGAACTAGGGGAAAAGGGGGAATTCATAAAACTCTAATGTTTTAGAAGTATGGCATCACAATTTGAGAATTTGAATTTTTTGCTTATATGTTTGTTGTCTTGTGTCATCATGTTCTCAAACATGTACTTATCCACCTTGTGAGTGAATTAATTTATGATTGAATATTGTTTCCTAAATAATTTTTTATTTCTTTCAAGTCAAATACTCATTAGAAGAAAGGGGCAAGCTTCTAGATGTAGCCAAAAGTGGAATTAAAGTAAAGAGAGGGCCAACAAAAGAAAACCTATAGTAAATTGTTTGGAAGGGGGCCATGATGTTTTAGTTTAGAGCATAACTAATGCTATCTATTGTTGGAAAAGAGGTAGTTCAAGAACAAGTGGTTCATGTCCTCAATGGCTAACCACATATGAGACAATTGAAAGTAGGGGAGATGACCACATTTTTGAGTCTTTTACTTGTGATAATTTTATCATTTAGTGTACACCAAGTGAAGGAATCCACTTTCAAAAAAAAAAATTCTAACACAAATTTGTAGGCTAGCTATCCACTACTGCTAAGAAGGTTAGAGCCTAGTAACTAAGTTTGATTGAGTACTATCCCATTTTTGAAGGCATCCATGAGAGTTTGTTAGGCTTGGTGGAGTAGAAATTCTTCCTTTTCTCAATATTTTTTCTAAGATTTTTTGGCTAAGGGCATGATCAGGTAGTCTTGTAGATTTTTCCATTTTACATTTGTCAAAAGATAATCAACTATTAATTTTATAGTCTTTCACTTTTTCACATCATATTTATTTGAGAATCAGTTAAATTCAATTGTGATAAGTATTAAATTGTGATGATTATGAGAGTTTATTAATTCTCTAGAGTACATGATGTGTTTAATATTTTAGTTATCATTACATCAACTAATTTTTGGAATAAATTGATGCTTATTTCCAAGTTTGCAAGTGATTTCCATGCCCAATAGAAAAAAAATGAAGGTCCTCTAGAAACCTTAACTATTTTCATCCTAGTGACCCCTTGGCCTTATTCCATGAGGAGATTAAAAATTTGGGTTTCTGGTAAGATTCGACTCTTCCCAAGCCCCTTGGGAAGAATGCGATGAGACTTGGTATTGAGAGATGGAATGATGACTTGCCACCATCTAATATTCTCTTTCCTAAGATCTTGTGTGTGGGGGGTTATGACATGTACACCCCAAAATATCTTACACATGTGGGAGCATACCCAATGATATTTTAGAGAAGAGTGTACAAGGATACACCTTATCCCAATGTCTCACACGTGGTAGCAAACCCAAAAATATTTTGGAGAAAGGTATACAAGTACATTGCTTAGTCTAGTGTGACATGTGAGAACATATCCAAGAATAATTTTATAGAGGATTTTACTTGTACATTCATTATTATAATGTCTCACACATGCTAAAATTCACCCTAGGAGATTTTAGAGAAGAGTGTATAAGTACACTACTCATCCCTAGGTGTCACACATGTGCAAGCACATGAAGTTCATGAGAAGTTTTAGGGTTTGTGTGAAGGCTTTAGAGGAATGAGTTGGAGGCCATGTGTCACCTCCTTATAGGGAGAGGATGGGTGACATGACACATTATTATTATGATATGTAATTTCACACTAAGGCAATGTTTTGATTAGATAAACTTGGGAAGGGCCCGAACCCATTACAAAACAACCATGAAGGAATAGAAACAAGTCTCACCAAAAGTGAGACTAGAGAAAAATAAAAAATAACAACACTAAGGCAATGTTAGTGAACACCTTTAGGAGTCTTTAATGCTAGGGTTGAAGTTTTGAAATTTTTGTTTACCTTGGTCAAGTCCCTTTTGTTGTTTTCCATAAGAATTTGAAAGTATTGAAGACATAATATGCCTAATACAATATTCACTAATACAAGTGCAAAGTGCTATATATATTTCGATGCTCTCTAATCATTGAGTAATGCTCTAGTGATGATCAAATGGATCTTTTGAATGATGGATTGATATCCTAAGCCATGCCTTTAAATATGACATCCTAAACGCCAAATTCAAATATTTTTGTATACAAGTCATTAGACAACAATCCACTTTAAAAAGAATACCCACTTGAAATGAATGAAAATTAGATTTAAATAAAATAAACATAATTGCAAACACAAATCAACTCGTCAATCAAAACCACATCAAATAGCATTTTTTAAAGTCTCTATACCTACTTAAAAAATATCTAAGAATAAACAATCAACAAATTATTTATTATTTTAAAAGACAAGATAACTTAAACTATTTGAACTTTAGCTTAAAAGATGGGTCTCTATCCCACATGAACATAAGGACACAACACTGTCCTAGTCCCAAGGCTCCTACTTTTGATATTTTTGGCAAGGGCTCCCCACTCAACTTGATCTCATTTCCTTTAGGTACATGTGCGTCATTATTCCTAACTTAACCTACTTCTATAAACGACACAATGGCAATCTAATCTTCAGAAAGATTCATTATTGTGTAAGAAGATTTTAATTAGGTATCTGAAAGGTTCTATGCATAAGTGAACAAGTTCCTGCACTATTTCTGTCTTTCGTACAGAAGAATTGTTTGTGAGTTCCATCTACTAAACTTTTCCTGTAGTTATAATGTCCCATTTGACAGCGAAAAAGACTTTCTTTCGTTTGATCTGGATTCTTTCCTAATTCAGTGTACGGGCCCAGAAAAGGGAAAAACCATAAACCACTATTGGAAGCACAAAACTAGGGGTAAACCCACAGCAGGACATAGTTTATTTTTGTTATCTCCAAATGCGTTAAGAGTATCCAGACCACATGTTCCACTAGGTGAAGTGAACTGCAGCATTCACAGCATGAGGACCATTTGCGGCTCAATATATTGCACATAGTTGTAAACACTCTTACTCATTCTCATTTCTCTGAGGCATAACAGAGGTCTTTGGTTTTCAGCTTTGGTGATTTCTTCAGTCTTACAATGGAGACTATCTTATTGGAGGTTGCCTTTTCCCCTCCCTTTCTTGTTTTGATAGTAATGGTTGTGATGTATGCGTTTGTTGTGGGCTTGGAGAATGTGCTGAGTTACAGGTCTGTTCTTCTTCCAGATAGTTGTCTGCAGTTTTCCTGGCAGAAAGGTAACTTTGAAAGCACATCATATTTTGCTGTTGGATCTTGTAATGGAAGAGGTTAGCTCTAGAAAGGAGAGGAAATTGAGTATTGATTGTATGGAGGGTTGCAAGGAAAGGAGATTGAGTATTGATTGTATAAAGGGCTGCAATGTTAAAGTGCAGAAGAAGATATCATCCAGGAATGGAGTTTGTTTTACTCAAAAGTTACACTCTCTGGAAAATGGTACCTGGAAAGACATTTTCATACTTTCTTTTTCATTTTTGATGGAAATGAAAGAGGTTAACTCTAGCAAGAAGAGGAAATTGAGTATTGATTGTAGAGAGGGCTGCAATGTTAAAGTACATAAGAAGATATCATTCAGGAATTGAGTTTGTTTTATTCATAAGTTTCACTATGTGGAAAATGGTACTCTAAAAAGACATTTTCATACTTTCTTTTTCATTTTTGTGGAAATGAAAGAGGTTAACTCTACCGAGAAGAGGAAATTGAGTATTGATTGTATGGACTGTGATGTTAAAAATACAGAAAAAGATATCATCCTGGCCTGCAGTTTGTTTTAATTAGATTTTCAAATATTTCATTGAAAATATGGGTCAAATAGGCTAAATGCTTGATTTAATTGTGTATTTCATATATGTTTAGCTTTCTCATAATTCATGTTCATATATTTGACAGAAATGAGATCTGCTTCTAAAGTTATTTTGTAGTTGTTAATAGAGATTCCCATGTTTTTGTCGAGCCCTATTCTTCCTTTAGCTATTATGGTATTCCTTTGAATAGCGGTGATGGCATTATTTCAGCTTGTATTCAGCACTCTCACAGAAATGTGGAATTCTAAAATAGAACTACAAAATTTCTTAATATGAAATCAACTTGACTAGAACTAGAGCAGTCCCTGTAGAGTTTATTGAGAGAATGTGAGAAATGTGTCTAGGTAGGTTGTTCCTGGCCCCTCAAACTCGCTCATTTGTAGGTGTATCTCTACTCAATAGGAATATCATGTTGTTACCAGGTTTGATGATTTGATGGATGTCCATGCCCTATTACAAAGCTATTGAGAAGACATAACAGATAATCTAGTCAATTCAAACATTATAAGCAAAGACTACTCTATCATGTATAAAGTGCAGATTCCAAACATAGATTTTATAGCAGTGAAAAAGTTGTGGCCATCAAAAACACCTGCACAATGTACAAAGTTGTGGTCACGGTAAAGTTTTTGGTCACATCTGCAGCGTAAGAAGACATTGGTGTCCTCACAAGCTAGTCGCAATGTTTCAGTTTATGCAACAAACACTCTTACACTAAATTATAGCGAGGAGAGAAAATTGAGTATTGATTGTATGGAGGGCAGCAAGGTTACAAGTATAGAAGAAGAAATCATTGTGTAGTTTGTTTTACTCGAAAATTAATTTACATGGATAAATTTTATCTTTGTTAGAATGTTGTTTCAATAGTTTTCTTTTTCTTTTTTGTAAAAATAATTGGATTACGTAGATATTGATATCTTGCATTTATATAGTGGAACTTCAAATATGTAATTAAACTCCCTTGATGGAACTTCCCAATCAATTAATTCTTTTGCAAGTTATAAAATAAAGAAAGGATAAATAAGGCTCTCAAACAAATACACTCTCTAAAATATCACACCATTCCCAAATGTAGAGTATCAAGTAGAGAACACATTATGATGGATCACAAACTTTAGGTGAACATTTAATTTGTAGTGATACCACATGGTTTCAAATTGTGCCTCAACCTCTGGAGAAACTAAGGATTGAATAAATGGATTCATATCAATGCAAGATCATAACTAGATTGATGTGAACTCTACTTCTAGAATCATAAACTCAAACTCTAAATAGAACTTTGAATGTTTGTAAAGCACACATAGACACAAAGAAAATAGAAAGCTTGTTTGGATGATATGAGATTGCTCAACCTCTAAGATGCTCTTACATCAAACACCCCAAGTGAGAAAAAAGTGTGATCTTAGTTCTCAAAAATAATTGATGAGTAGTGGAATTACACTTCTGGTTGATGACCTAGCCTTAACACACCCTCAACACAAGGATAGGCTTTAGGAAAGACATTTGCACTTCCTCCTTTACCTCTTCCAATAACAAGGTGAAGGGTTGGGGCATAGCTAACCTTCCGTATCGAACTTCTCCCCATGTTTGATTTAAATGTATTTTTCTACATTACCCTAGTCTCTTGACTTCAACATAGGTGTTGAGAATCCTCCACCTTGAATCCATAGTAACAATTCTCTACACACATTTTTTTGTTTCTCTCGTACTTGGAACTACTTAACCTTTTATTTCACTATCCTAACTTCCTCATCTTAGTAACACGTCATGCCTATTGTCTATCATAGCAATCTACCTCTCAAGTGCATTCCTTTACACAATTCTTCATTCCTCTCTCATGTCCTCTTGAGATAAATATGTGTTGTATCATTTGGACTAGACAATGAGGATTCCTGATCATCTATAAGTTGTACACAAACCTCCATTCTCTTATCTAAAACCAACAAAGCTTCAATTCTCCTTAAAACTATTCTAGTAAAGGGATGTCCTTCTCCCACTTCTACTACTAGTAGTCTCTCAACATCTCTACTAAAGCGTTTATTGTTATCATCAATACATCCAACTTCTACATTAGTGCATTCACCATGTTCTACATCCTATCCATAGAAATCTTCTTCCTTTGCTTAAAAACTATTTGGTCATAGCTTCCTTAGATCCCTCCTCACTCTCACCACTATCAATCAACTACCTGTAAGGCAATTCTTCCTTCACCATTATTTCTATCAAATATTCTTTTGTCACTAATACTCCCATCATAGAAAAAACTTAGAAATAATAATCCTTTAATGTCTTTCTATCTTTAGGAATACCTAAAGCCACTTACATTCTTCCATCCTCATATATAAAGATTTCTCTCTCTTCTATTTGTTCATGACATCTTTGTTTGTTCTTAAAAAAATTATCACCTCTAGAAAAGGTCATTTTATTCTCCTCCTAATTACAAGTTTCTCACCACACATGTTAAATAGCTGATATTACCACTCCACACAACTCACTATATTGTATCCTTTGCCTCACTATCCATTAGGTCTCTTCTTCTCTTGGAGCTCACTTGGTGTTCCTTCTTTGTTTTCATTCCGTCCTTCATTGTTGGTGTATATTGAAGGATAACTAATCAAGTTACCAAATCATTCAAATTCTTCTCTACCTCTTCCATTTTCACCTCTTATATTCTCTCCATACTACTAACTCTATCTCTAGCTCTACAAGCCACTCTTTTGGTCAAGAGGTTAACAAAAAGTCATTCAAACCTATGAATACAACTACAAGATATAGTCCATAGATAGATCACACATAGTTACTATCTAGTACATAGTAGTTCCTTTTGGAACTCTTCTCCTACACAATTTGTAGATTACCTCATAATTGGTGCTTATAAATTTTCACTTCACACTCGCTATAGATTACCTCAAAATTGGTTGTTTTATTTATCAACTACACTCACAACTTCTCTTGTAGGCACTACATCTACTTTGGTGCCATTTGATGTAGGGAAAAGTCAAAGAACCCAATTATGGGTTGTCTAACCAAGTAGATCCACAATGTATAATGTACAAAAAAAAAAACATCATTCACACATTAGAAAGACACAAAAATGTTTGAAATAATATAGTTTGTTAAGAAACAATAATTTCATCCAATTATTTAGTATTATAATGAGGTCTTGAAGTCTTATGATATCAATGCACAACTATGCCTTAAGGCCTTAAAAATTCTCAACATTTAAGCCTTGAAGCCTTATAAGATAAGTGATTACAAAAACCAAACACAAAATCCACATGATCTTTTACCAATATAATACATACAAACTCCACATAAGTCTTTACCACTCGCACTTGTTCAAGCTAAAGATAATATTATGAGCATTGCTTCCTTAGAGTACCACTTTACTAGTATTTAAATATGTTGTTGGAAGATGTATACCCCACAAGTTGTTGAGGTTGTGGACTGACCTCGTCCAAAGTTCAAATGACACTCTATTAAATCAATGGAGACATATCTGGATGGTGCATTCTCAAATATCCCTTTTTGGTATGCTACATACAGAAGATGTAAGGATTTACATACATGCTAAGTTGGAGGAGTATAATCACTCAAAGTTCAGTGATGTGCGGTTTAGTGAACTCACTGAAGACCAATTTTAATCGAAACCCGAGTTCGAGAACCTAACAGAGAAAAACCTAGATGTTTGGAACAATTTCCTAAACTTTTGCTATGTTGAGGAGTGGGTGAGACAAACATTGAGTTGAATTCATGACAGATTCATTTGGTTGGATATACCACACATGATTAATAAGGATGTGATTAGGGTTGTAACATGATTATGTTCAACTAAACCAATTTTGACATTCAAGTCAGTGAAAAATGAAATAGTAATGGATTTAATAGTTGCAAATATGACAAGAGAACTCTAACTATCAAGGACATTAAAGACCTTGCAGTGAAAAATGCATTAATGATGATAGGGTACAAGATATACTTTACAAACATAGAGAACTCTATTTTTTCTATTGCCATCAACACTGCATATGAGATGGTAAAGAAAGGTATTGATTATGATTTGTGTGAATTGCTTAGATCACAACTACTAGAGAACTTGCAGAAGACCAAGGACTCTAGGCACCCCTTCAATTTCGGTACCTTGATCACTTGTTTATTATTTTACTTTCTTAATGAGGTTCCTAAAACTAGGAACATAGTGTGGTTGAAGGAGAGACTAGTGGCATTTCAAATCAAAGACCATCTAATGAGGTTGGGTGATGTAAATGCACAAGAGACGACATTATGAGGTTTCTTTAAAAACTTTTAGAGGAACATGCAATCTAGAGAAATGATTCCTTAGAGCATGGTAGAGAATTATAAAAATGATATCACGTTCAAGGTGACAAAGGATTACTGCATAATACAAGCTATTGAGCTTAGAACTATTTGGATTCTAGAGATGGGATATGAAGTAACCGAGGAAGAAATTCCCTGTTTGACAGATTTTATGTTGAGAAAGCCTAGATACACCTTTGAGGAAAGGTTTGGGACATATGAGAAGAAGTTTAGTGCTGTGCACATGGAGCAGAGGGAAAAAAAATAAAGAAAACTATCAAGAGAAGATGACTGCACAGGTTGTGGAGATGATGGGTTTATCAAAGGACCAATTGGAGAAAGCCAAAAACATATCTAGCTCTCAAGGAGGTGCATCTAGCATAAGAAGATTTGGTAGAACATCTACCCCCTCTTTAGTTTCCCCCAACTCCTCTAGAACTATGCCCTCTATTAGTGGAACAAAGAGAAAGGAGTCAACCAATACTCTAATTAAACAACAAAGTGTTCTTGTAAAAGTAATGATTGCTCTAGTGAAGCAACAAAGTATCCTAATGAAGAGGAAAGTGAAAGCAAAGGAAATAAGATAAAGATACATGAGTGTTGATTAAGAAGATGAAGAGGAAGAAGAAGAACCTCTTACAAGAAAAAGAAAATATAGAGTATCACAAGCAAAAACCAATGCAAAGAAAACAAGAGTTGACATTGTAGACATAGATAGTGAAGTAGAGTTGGAGAAACAGAAAGAAGGATTCTGAATACATGTGAGGGAGAAGAAATCCAAGTCTAGTTAAGGAGAAAAATATCTAAAAGCTAAGAAGAAGAAGGATAAGTCTTCCCCAGTAAGAAAATATAGCCCTTTGAAATTAGAAGCATTGTTTAATGGTATAGTTGAGCATGAAATATTGGAACAAATTGCTGCCTTATATACCAATGTAGATGACACTGATAAGTCTACAATAGAAGATGCAATAGTTAGATACATAGTTACATATGATGCCAACATAAATAATATTAAAGGCCAATTGCTTGAAGATTTGAAAAGTGCATTGCTTACAAGAAGAGAAGAAGCAATAAATGAAGATGCAAAGTTGAGATCATTTTCCTTGGAGAAAGTTAGTACTACCTTTTGAGATGAGGATAGAGCCAAATTAGCTCAATTATATAATAAAGAGTTTGGGACCAAAGAAAGGATCACCACAATAATGAGCGAAGACAAAGATGATTTTGAAAGGCTCAGGAATGAAATAGTTGAAAAGGTTTCCAATTTGGAAACGAGCTTAGGTATGGCTTTAGATAGTAAAGAATAATTTCATAATGATATGGTTGTACCAAAAGTTAATATTTCAGAAGATGCACAACATTTAGATGCTCTAGAACATGAGCATGAAGCAAAAAAAGAGAATGAGCAAGAAGACACCACTCTGATTGTAGAAGAAAATGTTGGTAAGATGCAAGAGGGTACATAAATAGAGCAAATCACACCTCCTCCAAAAAAATGGAAGAATGCAAAACAATAAGAGGTTGTACAAGACAACCCAGAGATCTTTGAGGCACAAAATGATAAATTAGTTGAAGATGAAAAGAAGATTGAGAATGTGTCCAGTATTGCTGATAAGGAGAAGAAAGATGAAAACATAGAAGATAATATTAGTGATAAGGAAAAAGCCGAGGAGAAGAGAGTTGAAGAAAATGTGAAGAAAATTGATGAATCTTCCAGAACCTCCAAAGATTCCTTGAAGAGCTTATTGAGCATGCAACTCCAGTTCCAACTAGTTGTTTTTGTACAGTTACAAATATTGATGCAACATGGTCATGTAGATATGGACAAGATGTCCTCCCTGCACAAGTTGTTTCTCCATAAATTGGTTTCAGGTCTTGCGAATTTGAAGGAGTGTTGACAATATTGATATCTCTCTTCAATCGAAGTTGTTTGAGGTTTGGTGCTTTGAAAGTTAGTTTCTTAAGTTGTAGTGTATGGCAAAATTGTTTGAATGTATTGGGTGTGTACATTCCTTAGGTGAAATTTGTTGTGGAGTTTTTTGGATTTCAAGGTGTTTGTGGAATATTCTAGGTTGTGTTTAGGTGATATTTGTTGTCCGCGAGTTGTTGTTAATCAAATGAAGTGTGTACTTAAAAGTTTAATTGTGTTTACATGGGTAATGATCAACCTTGGTGTTTACACTAATTGCAATGGATTTTTATTGTTTGTAGAAGCATGTAGTAGAGTGATTCTATAGATTTGGGTCCTAGATAAGGAGTGGTGTGGTTTTCTTTCACTTCTATCCACCACAAAAGTGTTTTGGTGTTGACCTAATTTGAATTTGCACAGTTGAGGTGCATAGCTGACCTTGGAGAAGGGTTTCAAGCTTGAGGATGATATAAATATGAGTTGAGTTGTTGCGAATTTTTGAAGTGTAATGTGAGCTTTCATGTGTGAGATTACTGGATGCAGTGAGAAGGTGTCTACAATTCTTCAGTAATGTTGTGAAGGTGTTGGTGATATTTTGGTGGATTTCTGTATTGAATTGAGATGGATTTCTCTATGAAACATTCTTCTATATCTTCTTTCTATTGTGGTAGTGAGCCTCTTGGCAGTGAGCCTTTCTTTCTTTGGGTAGCGAGCCCTATTATATTTGGTGTTGATATTTGATGCAGAGGGTATGGGACTTTTGGAAACACACAATGATTTCAAGGATTTCAATGAAGCAGTCTCAAATCTCTTCTAGGCACCCTTGTGGAGATAAGCCTCAATAATGCACTTATGACTCAAAACCTTCTCCTATGGACCCAAACCCTAGGAATTTTATTAAGAGATGCAAACAAACTTTTCTTGACTGGTTTCAAGCCCCAAACCTCTGACTTGAACACAAACTCACTTTTTGCACCTTGACTAGGCTTCTAGCCCAACTAGGCCTCCTGCGGTGATTTTTTTGACTTTGCACTCAAACTTTCCAAAGGAACCTCCAAAATAATGATTGAAACAGATGTGGTTTGTGATGATACATAACATACTAGATTCTTGATGGCACTTGTTTTGGAGCACACCAATCAAAAATCTGTTGTTTCCTCAAATTTAGGCCTAATTAGCCCTCTTTTTCAAAGCAACCCCTCTTTAAACTCAACCCCTGACCATGAAACTTTCAGAAGTCTCCTAAAATGACTCAAAACCAAGGAATCCAAGTTTTTAGACCTCTATGACACCTCTAACACACTCCAGCACAAACCCCTCCTCAACTTGCCTCAAAAACTAGGGCTTCTTGAAAACTAACCTTCCAAACACTTCCAGAACTTACTCATTGACTCTACACCATTAGGAAAACATATTTAGTTGATCCAAACTCAAAAACATTCCCCTCATTAAGGCAGATCTTCTGCTGCTACACCCTAGCCTCCATCTTCAAGCATTTTTCACAATGAAATCTTGGTGTACACCATTTGATTCTTCTTTCCTGAACTTTATATTGTTAGTATAGTATGGTACATGTTAAATATGATCCATTTCACAAGATACATTCATAAACTCCCATGAAATGGATCATTTATCCATGAAAAACCCTCAAACTAGTGTAAATTTTGTGTTCTTTTTTAGGACAGTCAATATAAAATGCAAAGAAATTAATTATCACTACTTTCAGAGCCTTCAATGGTGTTAAAATATGTAAACACAAACTCCTAAAGCATCCTACTGGACATAGATTCAATAGAGATCAAGTATTTAACAAAAGAACACCATAAAAATGCCAAAAAACTGTGTTTTTCACTATTTCCAGAAAACAGTCCATACAGTACTTTCTCCAAACGCCTAACCTCCGTACAAATGAATATTTTGGGGTTATAGAACCATTCCAAAACTGATACAAATGTTTAGAATTGATTAAGTTGCATAATTACCTCTAAAACACCTAAAACTCTTTTTCCCGCCTAAAGTGAAATTCAAAAATCTGAATTTTACAATCTTGAAATTTATTAAAATCTACCACCTAAAAACTATTGGATCTTCAATATCCAACTTTATTTGACCTACTTAAAGCATTAGATTACTAATTAAATCCCTATAACATGATAATCCCAATTACATAGCATTTTGGTCCTAGGATCCTTATCAGGACCCTTAGGACAGTTGACTACTTTCAAGTTCTTTCCCATTTCAAAAGCCATTATAGGCTTCAAAAGATTATAGTTGATGTTTTGATATGCTGGATAGGTCCTCCTGACCCTTGCAACCTCCTGATCCTTGAAGAGCTCCTTGAAGGCCTTGGGTGCTCCTGCACCAATATTACTTTATATTGTGAGCTAATCCTCACCATGGTTTTTCCCATCTTGTGTTTTCTACATAAATCTAGTGTTCTCTTATGCATGGTGCTGATTTATTTCAGTTTTTTTTATTCTCATTTTATGCTAAATCATCATAATAGATTAAGGTTTAATTAAGTTAATGTGGATCTGAATGTGTATGAGAGTTTTGAAGGTTTAAGGTACAACTGATTCACCCACCCTTTTAGTTGTCTTGTGCATTCAACAAAAGGTTATATCCTTCTTGTAATTTTCAACAACACTTCTAGGAATCCTTTCTCTTTCTTGCATCTTCTCTTGAAAGGTCTTAAAGAAACCCCATAACATGCTTTCTTTATTTTCTATGCTTCCAAACCTTTTTAAGTGATCCCTAATATGAATTATAATAGGAATACCATCCAACCATACAACATTCTTTGCACTAGATAGTTCTTTGAGAAATTAAAATAATAAACATATGATAAGGGTACCGTATTGGAATGTGTACCAAGACTCTTTTTCCTTCTAAATATTCTCCATCAATTGTTGTCTCAAGAGCTCACATAGTTCTATATGCCCAAACCTTCTTTCACTATCTAGTGAGTAGTATGAATAGTTGTTGCCAACACTGAATTCTCTCTGTTGGTGTAGTAAATATTGTAACCTATCATCATGGATGCATATTTAATTGTCTAATCATCTATATCCTTCATTTTGGTGACACACTTTTTAAATTTCACTCCGGTGAGCTTCATAACCATATCATTCTTCATGACCTTCATTGCCATAGCAGACCCTTAAGAGCATAAACATGTAACCACCTTGATGACTTTCTTGTTGATTAAATGCAACATATCAAACCACATAAAATTATCATGGATGTGGCTCAATGCATACTTAACCCATGTATTCTCATAATAGTTCATAGAATTGTTCCATACATCCAACTTCTTCTCTATTAGGATCTCAAATTTTGGTTTCAACTCAAAAACATCTATGGTGAGCTCATTAACCCAACATTCTCTCAACTTTGAGCATGATCATATTCTTCCATTTTCAAATGAATGTACATTCACACATCCTTGGTATTCATTACACCATAATGAACTCTCAAAAATGCACCTTTCAGATCCATTTCCATGGATTTGAATGGATGTTTCTTGAACTTAGGTCTTGGCCATTCCAAGACATCAATTACTTGAGGGGTAAACATTATGAACCACTTCTAAAACTAGGGGTTTAGCAAGAGATGATAAATACCTTCAAATTCTTCTACTGGTAGGGTTTCACACAACAACTTCAAATCACCTCTTCTCTTCACTCTTCAAATGCTTGATTACAAATGAAATTTTTATATGCAAAAACACATGTAAAACCCTTTTTATGAAGACCTAAAGTGCATTGATTGCATTGATTAATGTTAGTTTAAAAAGTTGACAAACCCTAACTGTGCAGTCATAGTCACCTCCAATCACTTTGACATCTCTATAGCAATAATTTTATTGCAAAAATTCCATAAGAAGATTTACCATGTTGATCTAAACATATACTAGTGTGCTTAGAATATCAAAACCACAACTTTGGTGGGGGATTAAGGATCTTTTGCTAAAAATCCCCTCGAGCCAAAGCTCTTCAATTAGTTTATGGAGGGAACATCTACACCAAGGACTCATCCTTCACTTCACTTTCTTCTCTCCTTTCCTAGATCTTGTTCACTTCCTTCTTCATCTCCACCAAATCCAATTTCTTTGCCGGATCAACCTTCTTTTGTGAAATAGAGGGTTTCACATTTCTACTTCTGCAAAACTTTGTTACATGTCTTGGTTTACAACATTTGTGGAATGTGACGCCTTTTTCAACAAGATTACTTCCACCCATTCTAGATCGACATTCATTAGCCTTATTCCCAAATCCATTACATGCATAACAATAGACATTGAAATATTGAGACATCATACCTTTATTGTAATCATTCATCGTGTTTTTTACATTTAATAGTTTTATGATTGAATCTATTACATGTATAGCATTGATCGGGAAATGATTGAATAGTTTGATTCATTCTGCTTCTACATTATATAGATTTATGTCCAAACTTATTGCAGTAATAACAATAGCCATTAAAGGATGGGTACCTTTATGCATTTGGTTGTCTGATAGGTGGTCTCTTGACGTCTTTCTTCTAGTTTTGGATTTGTCTAATATTTCCCTTCTTGTCATCTTTCTTTTCAGCATTGTTTGGAGTTTAATCTACCTTTGAACTTTCACCTTTCTCAAACCCTAATCCTTCTTTGTCCTTAGAACCATTTTTTCCAACAATCATCTATCAAGTAGTGCAAAGCTCTTCTTGAATAATTGCTTTCTTCAGATCTGATCTCAAGGTAACAATCTCTTGTTCAAGCTTTGAACATTCTTCAGATTTATCTTTCAATTTGACATCCAAGCAGTCTTCAACTCTTTTACCTTCTTCAACTTGCACTTTCAGATTGGTTATTGTCTCATTGGATTGCTTAAGCTTCTCATTTGTTTCCTTGATCCTATCTATATCTTTCTCGAGTTTCTCTCTCAGCTTCTTAATGCACTCATTTGCATCACCAAGATCCCTTTTCAAATCTTTGTTCTCAACTTTTTCTTTATCCAAATCATCAAGAGCTGATTTGAGTTCTCCTTCCATTTCCACTATGCAATCTTCTTTAGTAAATCCTTTAGGGACAATCTCTTTTGGAGGAATAGGATACTTCCTTGTAACCATGTGTTCAACTCCAAGGTCTACCTCAGTGGTCAAGCCAATTGATGGAACCAAGATCTAATACCAATTTTGGAACACCCTAAATATTGAGAGGGGGGTGAATTATTATTCTTAATAACTTAAACATTCATTCAATGCATCACATTAAAATTGAAACATTGGATAGGAACATAGAAAGCATGCATCACATCAAAGAACAAAAGAACACCAAATTTATGTGGAAAACCCACAAAGGGAAAAACCACGGTGAGGATTAGTTCACAATATAGATATTGTAACTAGTTGGGTGTAGATCATATGCCAAAAGTGGCAATATTTGTAGGGTATGTAATGACTTTTTTCACCCAAAATTAATGAAACTAGGGTTTTAGAGGAGATTCTCATTTTCCAAAAATATAAATTATGATTTAATTTGAATTTAATAAATAATTATTATTCATTTTCTATTAGAATTACGACTAAAGTCCCGACGATAGGTTGATTGAAAACATCTATAACTTTCAACGGTATCATATTTTTGAATCCAAAACATGTGTCACATTCTATGCTTTACATACTATAGGATTAAAAAAATTAAATTTCATGAATTTTTGACTAAGTTAAGGGGTATTGACGAAGTTTTATATTTTCTAAAAGTTGTAAAAAAAATTCATAATTAATTATTTACTAGGAAAAAATTACAAAAATATGCATCACATCCCGACATGAGTCCTCTACTTATATATAAGATCTTACAAAAAAATATTATCATTTTATTATGGTTAGGGTGGTCAGACATACACCTACTTCTTATTTTTTCCCTGAAATTTAAGTACTACTGCATTGAAATTTCAAATTTTCACCAAATAGATTCTATTTATTTTAAAATAAACCTAGTATTTTAGAAACTACATTCAATTTTCTACAAATTCTATTGTTACATATTTTTGAAATAATATAGATAACTTATTCAAATATTTATGTCAAATTGCCTAACACTAATTTTTCTGAATTTTTTTGCCACTTAAGGGCCTATTTGGCATACCATGATCCCCACATGCCCGCATAAAGTTGATAGAATTGGTGGACTCATTGTCCAAAAGAAGAAAGGCTCAACATTGAAGGGATCGCTACTCAGATAGAAAGAGATAGAAGAAAGGGTGGCTCACTGCCAAATATGAGTTGCTAACAATGTAGTTGACCTATGTTGAAGATATAGTTACACTAAAGATCAAAATACTAAATTAACACACTTCATTCTTCATTTCAACAACAATTCACACTTCTATGCTCTGAATCTGGCACACACTTAATTATCTTGCATCTCAATTACTTCACATAAGGAATTAACCTTGTATATATACTGTAATCAACCAAAACATCAATTAGGTCGACCTAAAACATGTATTATGCAATACTTCATCCCGATGGCTCAAAACCCAACCATGCATGCATTGTGAAGGAAACCAAAGCATTTAACACATTAAGATAGGTCAACATGACCTATAATTATTTCCATAATTTCTCTCCAACCTTTACTCATCTCCACACAACTTAAAATACTTGGGTTAGAACCACAAGTGAAGTAATAATAGAATGAACCATCTGTTCACTCACAACTTGAAACGTGAATAACAAAAACACTTGCCACTTAGAGAAGACATACTACAAGCATCCTCAAACACTTCTACAAATCCACATATCAAAATATTCATCTGCGGTGGAATGCAAAGCATTCCAATCATATATTTGGTCACAATTACATTGGTATTTCCAAACCGATACTTTGTCATTATTATCTTTGACTAAGGAAGACATCAAATCATGAAAATTTGAATTTAGAGTCCTCCAAAATATACCATAATTACCTCAAAATTGAATAACAAAATTCTTCATGGCGGAGCATTGCAGACCAAAAGATTGGTTCTCTGAACACTGAAACTACATTCCAAACTTAGGCAATTATCCAATCATTTGATCTTCACGAGACCAACACTTGTACATCTTTACCATGGATTTCCATCAATAATGGGTTTCCATCAACGAAAACACCATATAACATCATATGCTCATCCATCACACAAACTTCAATGAAAAACTTCCAACAATCTTTCCCAACAAGTTAGGTTTCCAACAAATAATTAGTGTAAGATCTAATTAAATAGAAATAAATTAGTTTTATAGATTATTAAGTTAAATAGATGGTTAAGGTTTCTTAACACATGATGATAGTTGAAGTTAATTTTGTTGATTTTCATTTGAGTGTTCAATGACCAACCTTGAGTTCTATTTGGTCAACGCTTCCTATAGTTGATGTGCTTTTACAATGGGCTTTCATATCAAACAAGAACACATGTGATTGTGTCCTAGTCTCACATACTTGTATCTTGCTTGTCACAATTTTGTTTGTAATTATTATTTTCCTTCAAAATCCATGCTTCTATTATGATATATGATTTCACAATAGGGAAATGTTAGTGAACAACTTTATGAGTCTTTTATGTGAGGGTTGAAGTTTTGAGAATTTCCTTTATCTTGGTTAGATCCCTTTTGTTAATTTTCATAATAATATGAAAGTATTGAAGACATATATTAATATGTTTATTACATATATACTAATGCAAGTTAAAAGTACTCTATATAGTTTGATATCGTACAATGCCTAAATAATGCTCTAGTGATGCTCAAATGAAGGTTTTGAATGATTAATTGGTACCCTAAGGCATGCCTTTAAATATGACATCCTAGATTCTAAATTTAAATGATTTTGTATGCATATCGATAAACAACAATCTAATTTAAAAAATAAAGGACTTGAAATGATGAAATTAAATTTAGTTAAAGTGGATGTGATTATAAGCATGGTTATACCCCTCAACCAAAACCATGTGAAATCATATTTTTATGATTCACTATAACTACCTTATAACAATTATAAAAATAAATAGTTGACAAATTATTTATTATTTTAGAAGTCAAAATATATTTAACCTTCAAAATAGAATGTTGACTATTTAAACTTTACCTTAAAAGATGGATCTCTACCCCCTATAAACATTAAGGAAACAACAATGTCCTTGGCCCAATTACATGATTATTTGTGGAAAGGAATCTACCATCAATTTGATCTAATTTCTTTTACGCATACATTGCTATTCCTAACTTATTTTTACATGATAGAACTATGTGGATGGTGCAATTTAATCTTCAAAAATATACATTATTGTATAAGAAGATTTTAATTATTTGAATTGTTCTTTGCATAGATGTACTTGGAAGGGGACAAAGTTATGATTATGTTTGGGTTTCTATTTACTCAACATTATGATTCACATAATTCAATAGCCTCCAAAACTAGGTTTTGAGTTTAGTCAAGTTTCATATTTCTTATATCTAAACTATTTTATGGGTGATGTATAAAATTTCTAGTTCTAGACAACAAAGATCCTAGAAGTAGATTTTAGAGATTCATCAAGTTGCATGGAGTATCAGAATAAAAAATATGCTATTTGGTCTCAAAGCTTTGGATTAGGTAAAGAGTCTTGTATTAATGAAGTTCTAAAAGATCGTTGGATTTATGAATTATCTAGATTTAATTATTTTCCTAAATTTCTAATATTCTAAAAATACACTCAAAATAAAGCTTATTAATTATCAAATTTATTCAAAATCTTTCACTAAAATCTAAATCTCTAATTTCACATTAAATCAGATTTAATCCATGGTTATCTCCATTGGATGGCCAACTAAATCACCAATCATCTAGATGCAACAATATATGAGCTAGGTTTAATTGGATGTCTTGTCCAACTTGGGGAACTTAGTCATTTGGTTTTCAGCATATGCTAAGGTTGATAAAAGACAAGGTTTATAAAGTGATCAGTTATAGCGTATAATCACTTAAAATTTCTCATCAAGACAAATTTGATGTTTTGGTTGCATCAACATACATCCCATGAAGTCAAATTCAAATGAAATGTCACGTCCTGTTAGAAATTGGTTTACCTTTACAGCAAATTTGGAAAGCAAATAAGCTAGATTCAAAGGAGGTATTTTTTTATTAGAATTAACTTTAGTAGTTTGTGAGTTCCATCTTGTCAATTGTTACTGTAGTTATAACGTCTCATTTGAGAGCCCAAAAGCCTTCCTTTTGTTTGATCTAGATTCTTTCCTAATTAATGCAGGCCCCCCAAAAGGAAAGAAAAAGCATAAACAACCATTGGAAGCACAAAACTAGGGGTAAACCCACAGCAGGACGTAGTTTTTTAAACTCCAAATGCATTAAGTGAAGTGCAGCATTCACAGCAAGAGGATCACTTTCGGCTCAATATATTTCACATAGTTAACACTCTTACTCATTCTCATAACAGAGGTTTTTGGTTTTCAGCTTTGATGATTTCTCCAGTCTTACAATGGAGAGCATCTCACGGGAGACTGCATTTCCCCTTCCCTTTCTTCTTTTGATAGTAATGGTTGTGATGTATGCATTTGTTGTGGGGTTGGAGAATGTGCTGAGTTGCAGGACTATTCTTCTTCCAGATAGCTATCTGCAGTTTTATTGGGAGAAAGATAACATTGCAGGCACATAATATTTTTTTTGTTGGATCTTTTAATGAAAGATGTTAGCTCTAGTAAGGAGAAGATATTGATAATTGATTGTTAATGATATCAAGTTTCCATAATTTATATTGTTTATTGTCAAGTGATTTCTGAATTCAATTGTATGGAGGGTTGAAGAAAATATTACGGTGGTGTGCAGTTTGTGTTTGTTTTACTCAATATTAGTATTATGTGGAAAAGTGCCACCCTTATGTATCAATTTTCAGTGGAAGGCTATTTGGATTGTTTTTTATATAATGGATTATAATATTATGAAGAGTATAAATTTATATGAGAAGTGGTTCTTGAGACTATCTTAGTTATAAGAAAATTGAAAAGTTTACTTTGTATTTAATATTGTTTTAATACTAAAATTAAAATGAATTGTTTAGATAATTCTTATATTTTGATTTTATGTTAAATTTATATGTTCACTGTTGATTTATATAGAGCTTTCAAGGCTTATCTTGGGTTAGTAATTAACTACAATTTGAAGCATAAAAAAATACTCGGTTAAGCATGATACTTCAATCAAAGTGAATTAAGTGAGACTTAAAATAGATATACATGTTGAATTGAAGTGGGAAGAAATTAGGTCTCTCATAATTTCAATGATTAAGAGAGAGTTGCTCACTATATTGATCACAATTATTTAACAATGGTTCAAAGTCATTAAATTGAATGGATTGGATGAAAAGTGGTAAAATTTGAACTGGATCATCCTCATTATTTTATGTTGGGTTATGATTGTGTCAATGATTTGATTTCATATAGGGTATTGTGATTGTCCTCTATGGAATCTCTAAGTGTTTCCAATTATTTTTGCAAGATGTATATCTATATAAGAAATAATGTGTAGTTCTAAGAAGCCTTGTTGGGACCTCTTGTAACAATGGGGAAGAGTGATCAACTTCCTTGTTAGTACTCAAGCCTCAAGACTAATTCAATAGTGAGAAAGACATAATAAATAGATGTGTTGGATATTGATGTAGACAATGAAGTTGATGGATGAACCAAGCATTAGTGACATATGTGTGAATATATTGTCCCATTTTTATTATATTCTCTCCATGATATTCAATGTCTATAATGGTCATGTGATGATTAAAGTGGACTAGAATACAAAATCTAAACCACACAACTTGAGGCCTTTTAAGATATTGAACTTCTTAAGAACATAAACATGTGTGCAAAGTGGTGTAAAATAAAAGGAGGGAAAGGTATACATTTTTCTCCTCTACAATTTCATATATGAAACAATAGCTTACTTTATGGAAAGGACAACAAGAAAATCAAAAAAGATAATTGCATAATGCTGCACAAAAAATGGTTTGATTATACAAGGGACACAATCTTGGATATATATATACACACACGTATATACATGTATATATACATGGATATATACATACATACATACATACATACATACATGTGTGTGTGTGTGTGTGTGTGTGTGTGTATGTATATGTGTGTGTCTGTGTGTACACACACACACATATATTCCCTTGTATTTTTTCTTTGTGTGAGATTGGACGATCAGGTATTAGGTTGTAGAAAACAAAATTTGATGACAACTTTGATACATATCAAGGAAGGAAAAAATACTCAGATTGTTAGATATGAATGATATAAAACATGTGATTCAAGGCAATATTGAAGAATCTAACTAAGGGTTTTCTAACTAAACAACTCCACTACACCAATCCATAAGCACAATAGAAATACAAATAATCTTGAGCATCAATCACACATTCAAAAGACAACAATGTTTGAAATAAAATATTTTCTTAAGCAATAGTAATTACATACAAACATTTGAAATTGTAATCAAATCCTTGAAGCCTTATAAATACTCAAAATTCAAGCCTTGAAGGCTTATAATAAACATTGATTTCATAGACTATATATAGACTCCACATGAGCCTCCGCCACTTGCACACTTTTCAAACTAAAGATCTTTAATTAATGCTACCTCCTTGGTTTCCCACTTTAGTGATTCTTATATGTATCTATTTAGTAACATCATTACACACTTCCAATGAAGAGGATGGCCTCTCATGTAAAAATTAAAATTCACAACTATCCTTTACTCCTAAAGCTAACTAGGCCTTATAATGAGTTAGTACTACAAGAAATGCAAATAAAAAATAAAGCATTACAAATAATAAATTAAAACACTATTCTAATGCAAGAAAACCTCTAGTTGAGTGTCAAATGTGGCATTCCCAGGACGTGGTTGATATGTGTGTAGGATTTAATGGTAACTCCTAACACCCCCAAGAATGGTTGCTAGACCAAAATATCTTCCACAAGAGAGAAAATGGAAAGAATAGCTTGCTATAAAAATGGATGCAATATTTCAAGATTGAATATGTGATGTGCATATGGTGCCTTGTGTATAAAGACAAGTTGTGAGATGGGATTAGACAATATCTTGACATGTGTCTTAAGACAACTACCTCAATAGTATTAATGACCTAGGTAATAATCATTAAATAAAAGTCAAATAAATAAGATATGATAAGGTATTATCTAGACAATTAAGACTTCTAGAGAACACACCTAGGACCTAAGTAAACCTAACATGTAAATAGAACACACTAATTAACTAGTTAGGTAAAATACCTATTTACACCAACACCCCCCTTAAGTGCAACTTAGGGAGAATATTATTATGTAAAGATGAAAAGATGAAGATGGGTCCTAGCTACAAGGCCATGTTAGATACCCATGTACAACTAAAAATGCAATCTCTCACAAATGGAAAAAAGGATAAAACCTAGCGGGACAAAACTCCTCTTGAAAAGAGATAAAAGATACAAGAAAGATGATGTATGGAGGAATCTTCTTGGTAGATCATGAGGATGATGCCACAATCCAAATATCTACATGCCCAATCATAATAGAAGGTGACAAACCATGAATAAATGGAAACTGATATTGAACTAACTCCAAAGACAAAGATGAAATAACAATAGTTGTGGCATGAATACCATCAAATAAGACAGATAAACCCTCAAATTGGTCCTTGAAATGATGGAAATGTGGGATGTATGCTATCATATGGTTTTGGACATAGAGCATGCCCACTTTTCCAATTTCATTCAATAACCCTAGAGATCTCAATGCAAAGGAGAAAGAGATCTTGGAATAGGGTGATCCTAAGGGCTGAAAGTAAACTAAGAAGGGTTTCACCACCAAGTAAGAACTTGGAAAAGACAATGAAATGCAAGATGCAACACTAAAACCTAATTGAATGTAATGCACTATAAAATGACCTAGAAAAGTAGATGAAATGAAGGAGAAAGCTACAGAAAGGAAGGCATGCACCTGGAAATCTAGAAATGGCTGGATGGAGGTCTAGAATGCTAGAAAATATGACTTTAATGCTAACTAGGGCTCATTTTCCAAGCTAGGTGAATCAGTCTAGAATCTGGAAAATTGTGCAGGAATGGGAATCTACCAAATGGGAATCTGAATCTGTAAAAAACTAAAATTTGACTAGAATTGGGACTCATTTACTAGAAGTGGTGAATCAGACTAGTTGGGCTTTTCTAAAGCTTTAAAGTCTGATCCTACTCTTCTTTGTCTACTTTGTCCTTCTTGATTGGTTTCCAAATTTGAATCTCTGATTTGCAACTTGTAGCTCTTCTCCAAGGTTCTCCAAGACTTGATGACAACTTTGACAACTTTGAATGGCTTGACAACTTTTCTCCAACCTTGCTCCTTAGGAAATTTGCAACATAGACCTGCAAATCACACAAAAAAGAGAGGGAAAAATGTTGTTGGGTTAGTGGATAGGGGTTTTCCTTGGTCAAACCCCTTGTTGGTAATTAAACCTTGAAATAGAATGAAATATGAATGAAGAATGAACAAGATATGATGTTTCAACTCACCAAACCCTAGCAATGTGATGCTGCAAACATGTATGAAGTGGCTCCAATGGATGTAGATCTTGAATCTTGATTGAATGATGTTTATCTTGAATGAAACACTTGCTTGAACCATAAACCATACATCACAATTGTTAGCTAAAAAAAAACATGATGCATGAAGTCCTTGACATGATGATTGATGCTTGAATGTTGCTCTAAAATGCTTGATAATCTTCCCTTGAATGCTCTCATAAACACTTGTGAACTTAAATTTTCTATAAGGATGAATACTTGAATGCTTGGGGTTAAAATGAGAGAAAGAACCTTGTATTTATACTCAATTATGCAATAATTCCCAAAATTACAACACTACAAGATGACATTAGACCTAGGAGAATAAAATCCCACTAGAAATTTGAATTAATTTTGATTTTGGCCCACACAGGACTCATTCACCTAAGGTGGAAAATGAGTCCCACTAGGCCTAAATTTTGGGACCAAATTTAAAAATGCCTAGAAATGTGTGAAACCGGGTTTGGGACCAAAAGATCTAGGTGGGACCCATTCACCCAAGGTGGCGAATGAGTCATAGATCACTAAATATGGGCCATTCAAACCTGAAACACCTGAATTATGGTTGGATAATGATTGGTGTCAGGATTATCCTAAAAAATATGCATTAAATGGGGCTTGTGGATGCAAAATAGGGCCAATTAAAGCATAAGGAAGCCCAATTATTAGTGAAAATTCTAGAAAAGTGTGAAAGTGTGTTACAACACTTTACAACACTTCAAACAAGGAACCAAAAATCTCATTTAGTTCACAAGGGCCTTAAACCTAATGCAAATATATTAGGCATATTGCAACACTAAATCAATGCCAAGTTAAGGGGACCTTTTTTCGTCGTTACATCTAGCCCCCACTTTAGTGAGAGGAGGAACTTGCTTCCAAATCACACTAAAGTAGACCAAATTCCACAATGATCAAAGGGGTTCAAATGTACCAATGCTCGCAAGATAGGACAACCATGACCAAGGGGTTTGCACAAGCCCCAGGACCAAGGTCCTATGGCAGACCTACATAAGCACAAAAGAAGACACATGAAATTGATATAAAGAGCAATAACAAGACATAAGCATGCACTGCCAATGACATACAGAAAATGAAACAACATGAAAGGGAAAGAGGCGGATCAAGCTTCACCCATTTGTCCAATGTGCTATTGATAAGATCTAGGTTGTTTTTCTGAAAAAAAATGCATACTCACTATGAGGCAACATACCTCTAGGCTATCTATTGGGTGAGAATTCCTAAGAGGGTGAGACACATACATTCATGGCTGGTATGTGCTTACACAAACATGTGAGTGGCTATGGGGAAAGTCATGCCTTGGTCGGGCTTCCCACTCAAACTATACCAAAGTTATACCCCCTGATGACTTTGATAAGGTGCCATGAAAAAATTATTTTCAAGTTTCATGAGGCAAGCAAAATTTCTTATTCTTGGAGCTCATGAACAAACAAGATGGTTCTACAGGCATGAAAGTTGTGTTATGTGAGGTGGCCATATAACTACAAATGCAAATACAAAATGAGGAATGTTCAAAGGAGTCTTGATTTGTTCATGCAAGGTCTTAACTTAGGGAACATTATGCCTAATGTCTCTAGGAGAGAACCAATCAAAGAATAGAAGATTCACAACTTAGGGGATGTAGTGTTGCATCAAGCCACCAAGAGGAATATAATATGCTAAGAGAGATCACGCTCTTGAGGGACATCAATGTCATCCACAAAGAAAAAACACATCATATGAAATAAGAAAACTACACCATGAACCATGAAAAAGAAAAAATGCAAAAGAATAATGCCAATGTATGCCCCCACTTTAAAGAAATTGCTAAAAACATTACTTTAAAGTAGCAAATGATAAATACAAACAATAAGAAGACATGAGAGCTAACTTGGAAAGCCCTATGCCAAGTCATATGTTTCCAAATTAAACTATGTCATGTAAGAGAAAAAGAAAAGAGAGGTGTTGCCCCAAAAATGAAAACACCAAACACATAAGGGATTTATGGATTTTGGGTTAGTATGCTCTTGTTGCAATGTTGTTAGAGAGCTCAGAATTGTCATCATTCCCAAAATACACATAGAACTAGAGGAATGGCACAAAGAAAGTGAAAACAAAGAAACACCTTTTGGACCAAGATGGAAGAAACATGAATGTCTTGATGCCTTGTGTAATCCCCAAAAGGAAAACACAAGAAAAATGAAAAAAAGATAAAGATAAAGATAAAGCTTTTGGGTCAACATGGAAGAGACAAATGTCTTGACACCTTGTGTCATCCCTAATAGGAAAACACAATACAATATGAAAAAGATAAAGAAAGAGAAAATATTTTGGGTCAACATGGAAGAGACATAAATGTCCCGACACCTTGCCTCATCCCCAAAAGGAAAACACGAGACGAATGAAAAAAGTGAAAAGATGTATGACATAGAGAAGAATGAAGGTACAAATAGAGGAATGTCACAAAGAGAGAGAACATCGAATAGAACATCATGGGGGATCACATCATGCACATGCAATCATACAAAATAAAATAAAAATAAATAATGCAAAAGACTAGTAAGGCATAGACAAGTCAACCTAAAGCACGTCATTCATCTCCCAATCTTAGTTTGTATAAGCGGAAGGTGGACAACGAACCTAGGGAACAATGAAAAATGCATTACTAGGACAAGACTATCTACCTCTTGTCCCCACTGAGTGCAAGACAAGAATGAGCCGAGTTAGGTGATGGGAAAGGTCATGTAATAATGAGAATAGAATGTTCCACAACTATTACATGACAAGGGGTGAACAAGGGATGTTTTGCAATCACTTGATGGCAATCATTTCAATTGAAGTGAAAGTTGTTTAACTAAGGAAAAATTCAGGTTAGAAATAAACGACATAAAAAAACTAAACCCTAGCTAACAATGAAGCACAATGGAACATAAAAACATAAACAAATGAGCAATATCACTAAAACCTTCATGCACTCCATGATTCACCTTCATTTCCCTTCTCCATTTTGTTGTAAATAGTATTTTCCCTTAGATTTTTATGAGCAACTATGACTTGTGACAAAGACCCAAGCAAAATATTGAAGGATTTGACTCAAGAAATGACAAGTGTACTTAGAAATTTGCAAGCATGAAGTGAGAAAATGGGGCTAACCTTGCCTTTTTTATAGAAAGTCAATTTTTGGATGAATGGCCAGGATTGACAGTCGAAAAATGCCCTAAGATGGAAGGATGAGATTGAATGTGACAACCAACAATTAGGTTTAGGGAAAAATTAGGGTGAAATTTGAAATGGAGGGCTATGATTTAATTTTAGGAAAATTAAATCAATGGAAAAGAATGTATGTGACAAGAGGATATTGGGCACAAAAAAAGAGATTGCTGGAGAATCAAATAAGAATTTAAAATTATTTGATTTTAAGAGGCTAAGTTGACTTTTTGAATTAAAAATTGATTTAATTCAAAAGAGGTGGGGCCAGGACAGTAAATAATAATTTTTAATTATTTACTTGGTGGAAAAATGGGAATGAGAATTTAAATAAATGATTTTATTTAAATTTTGGAGAAAAAGACAAAAGGACAATTAAATAATTAATGAAAATTGTTTAATTGCAGAGGAAAAGGATAAAGAGGATAATAATTAAATAAATTTAGGAATTTATTTAATTATAAAGAGACATAGGAAGTTAGTGACATATTTAAATAAATAAATGAAATTTATTTAAATAATTAGGACGAAAAAAAGATAAAGTAAATAGTAATTAAATAAATTTAGGAATTAATTTAATTATAGAAAGATGTAGGAAATTAGTGATATATTTAATAAATAAATGTAATTTATTTATTTAAATAATTAGGAAAAATAAAAGACTTGAATTAATTAAATAATTAAGAATCATTTAATTAATAGTTGAATTTGGACTATAGGACATAATTAAATATTTTAATTATGTTGAGAAGAAATATGGTAAGACATGGAAAAATAAAGCTTACAGGCCTAGGTTATTTTAATGTGTCTACATTTTTCCCCTCTTTGTCATGATGTAGTTTATCACATTGTGACAAAGGAAATTTGAGTCAAATGTGCCCCAGTGTAAGTAGGGTAGACCCATGCCCCCTTAGAAATTTTTTGCAAATTTTCAAAAAAAATTGAAAATTGTTCTAACAAGTCAAATTAATAGCCAAAAATTCCCTAGGATGAAAGAAATGATTTTTAGGGCCTTCAAGGTAGACATAATGCAGTTTCAAGGCTTAAGCAAAGTGCAGCAAGCAAAAACCCTATTAAAACCCTAATTTTGAGGGGGTATAAATAGGAAATTTGCATATCAAAGGCTCATTTTGCACATTTGGAGTTTGGAGATTAGAGGCTCTCAGTGAAAATGGAGTGAATTCCCTACAATGAGCACATAGCATACCAAGTGCAGACATTCAGACGACCAGAGGGCGTAGGAGATCCAGTGAGTACTTACAAACCCACTTTGTCAATTTTTGATTTCACACATTTTTAGGTAGGGTAAAAATTTAGCAGTCAATTGCATAATTCAAGGATAGCTACAAGATTATCTATGATTTGATGCAAGTGTTTAGAACAAACCTAGGGTAGGGTAGGTTTTTGAATTTTTGTGACACAATTGCTAGGGTTTGACGCATCTACAGAGTGCTTATTCACATCTACATATGCACAATGCAACTGGCTATAGTTATGTGCAACTAATAGGGCTTAGTTGTAACTACCTTCGGAATGATGCAAGTATAGGTATAGGGCACAATTAATTTTGGGGTTTGATGCATTCGAGCTCCTATGATGCATCTGTGAAAGCATGCAACACATTCGCCACTATATGACACAATTGCAAATTTTGTGATGTAATTGAAAATTATGCAATGCAATTGAAAATTATGTGACGCCATTGAAAATTATACAATGCAATTGACTGGTGACAAAGTTTCTCTACATTAGGATTGAATTGCTTTTATGACATGTGCAAAATAGGTTGAGGTAAGTTGTTTAATTGACACATTGTTTGTCATGTTGGACATAGGTTCATCTAGATCCAATATACACATGAGATTCACGACCTGTAGAGACTTATTGGTTGCGAGACCAGTTGACCAACACTAAAAAGCGTAGGCTATGGTGTCTGGGCTTGTATCACATTACATTCATGCCCGTTATTAGGGAAAATAGGAGGATGCTGACTGCACTTGCCGAGAGATGGGATTCAAAGACATGCTCTTTTCACCTACCTACAGGAGAGGCTACCATCACATTGGAGGATGTTTATAGGATCCTACAACTGTCGATCCAAGTCGACCAGGTCAGATACAATCTAGGCTGAGGATATCAGGTGTTGACCACCTATTATGTATATGATGATGTGACACAACTAGCGATTGACTAGTATGAGATCAGATGGGAGGCACTAGCTACGTGATATGAGTGATTTGATTGTGTATTGTGCACTTTGATAGCCGAGGTAGTGATTCTAGATTGTTGAGGACATGGATTTTTGACCAAATGGGGAGAGATGCTAGTTGGGATGAAGGCTAGTGAGACTCTATATGCCTAGGGGCCATGCTTTCTAGCAATGGTGTACTTTCAACTGCATGATATAGTATATCATCAAGGATAGTCCATGAGTTGTAGTCACTCTTTTGATGGTCTGGGCTTGGGAGCACATTGTAGTGTTCCATCCACTAGTTGGTCACCATTGGGGGGCCAACGTACCATATGCATACATGTACAAAGAAGTAATCACACAGACACATGTCAAAGATATTGGTTATTGGAAACATGCATTGGATACCTTGGTTAGCTTCATATGGAGGACTTGGATGGATTGTACTGAGTGGCCTAATGAGGATGAACATCTACAGTGGTGTCAAAAAGAGAGGTATCTTATTGGGTGGATTATTCAATCACAACATATAATTGACAAGTACTTTCTTGACCGGGTGTTGAGATAGTTTGAAGAGAATCAGGGAGTGCCATAGGGTCTAGTAGTGTTCACTCGATCATCCAAAGAGGTGACACCATGGTGCACAATGATTGCAATGATGACAACTGACCAACATATTGACAACTTACAAGCACAGTAGTGGGGATGGAGAGGGGGACCAATAGATGCAGGTACCACACCTAAGTTTGATACATGGTGACTTGTGCATAGGCCATTTCCATTGAAAAATACTAATCAACTAGCTCCAGTGGTTCAACAACGATGAGGTCCTCAGGGTATGAGAGGTAGAGGGAGATGGAGAGGAGATGGAGGGAGAGGAGGTGGTGGTCGAGGAGATGGAGGAGATGGTGGAGATGGTAGAGATGGTGGAGATGGTGGAGATGGTGTAAATGGTGGTAGGGGTAGGAGAGGAGGGGATGGTGGGAAGAGACAACGATGAAGACTATGGAGGAGGAGTGGGCCACTATATCCTATCTAAGAGGAGGGAGAGGAGGAGGAGAGAGAGGAGGAAGGATAGAAGGAGGCCATGCCAGATGTGGAGGAAAAGGGAGCATAGCCAAGGTGTAGGAATTAGAGGTTGAGCTTTAGGCTCTATGGGTGGAGAGCTATGGCTTATATGTAGAGAGAGACACAACTGTTATCAGGGCACAACAAGCAGAGTAGAGGAGTTTGGACTTTATTTCCACCTGCAGTGGGTCCTCAGCCAACATGGTTAGAGTGATTGCTAGTATTGGGAAAAAAGAATAGTATTACCGACAAATCTATGTTTATGCAGTTTATGATGATTCCCTAGGTTTATATGATAATTTATGCATTTAATTTTATGGTGCTATGGATGTCATGTATTGAAGAGATGCATATGATTATGAGATGTAATGTTATTTTATGTCAATACAAATATATGCAAATGTATGCAATGTAGTAATGATTTATGAACATACCATGCAGTTCATGATGGTTATAAAATGGACTGATAATGCATGTAATGTTCTCTGATTATGGATAATATGATTTTGGTATGGATTATGCTTTATGTTATGATTATAGCCATCATGTATTTATGTGAAGCAATGACATGTATGAGTTATGAAATAGAAATGCACCTATATGTTATGTTAATGAAAATGATATGTAAATGGATTTATGAAAATGTGGGATATATAGCCTATGTGAAATGTATTAATGAAAATGTCTACATGGTCACGTGTGCAACTTTGTTTTTGTGTGTCACAGGACGTTGTCAGAGGGAAAAAGAAGAGGGATTGTTAAACAAAAGGGGATGGATGTTAGTGTGGGGAAATAAACCTTCAATATTTTTCCAAAGTACAAATAGGTGTTACATTAATCATCATTGGGTGGATTATTGCAATGGAAAACAAACACCATGATATGAAATAAATCAATAGTGTGCAAGGTCATGCCATCACATAAAATAAACAATTGTAGACAAGGAAGATCATGACTCATATGAGGAGCCCAATTTCCCTAGTATTTTTTCCACAACCAACCAAAGATAGTCATAAAAAATAAATACAAGTCATGAAATGTCGTTGCTCTTCTAAATCCTGTACAAGACATCCTTGAGGTGGCTAGTATCATGACAAAAAATCAAATGACAAATGCGACTATATTTAGAGACAGTGCTTGCCAAGAGTGTTTTTGGATGTAAGGGTTATTAATGCCAAGATGTTGATTTAGGTTTTTGGACCTTTTGAACATGATGGAAAGGTTAGAATTGGCCCAAAATGCCCCAAAATTTCAGCTACCTCTTGGATTTGGCAACTTTAACCCTCAACTAAAACCCTTATAAATGAGACAAAACATAATGAAATTTGATGAAAGGAAAGGAAAACCTATATTTCTTTGACATCCTAGATTGAATAGTGAGGTTCTTGAAACCCTAAAATGTACCCAACAAAATCTTCAAGCCAAGATGAAACCATCATATTTGGGAGGGAATCTGCAACCCTGGAGCTCTAATACCATGTAGAAGTTAATGGTGAATCCCAACACCCCCAAGAATAGTTGCTAGACCAAAATATCTTTTACAAGAGAGAAAATGGAAAGAATAGATTTCTATGACAATGGATGCAAGATTAAAATATTGAATATGTGATGTACATATGATGCATTGCTTATAAAGGCAAGTTGTGAGATAGGATTACACAAGATCTTGACATGTGTCTTAATCCTGTACAATGAGACAACTATCTCAACAATATTAAATGACATAGGTAACAATCATTAAATAGAAGTAAAATAGATAATATATGATAATATCTTGTCTAGACAAATAATACTTGTACATAACACAACTAGGACCTAAGTAAACTTAACATGTAAATAGGACTCACTAATTAACTAGTTAGGTAAAATACCTATTTACACCAAAATTGTGGATGCTCTCATTTTGTTAGCATAACATTAGAATTTTTTGATCATTGATTTGATAACATAAGTTTGTATTAGATATTGGTGATGAAATGATGATCAAGAGGTTGAATTTATAGAATTTTAGAGAAAGGATTGGATGAATATCATGGATCATGAGTTTGATACATGATTGTTGTAGCTAATTTGGAGAGGTTGCAAACATGAGAGAGTTAAAAATTATTCTAATTTTTAATTAAAAAATGATTATTAGTTTGATTAAATTGTTAACATAGTTGTTTGGTGAGTTAACTATTTGAATGTAGTTAAATGAGTGCGAGGAAGTTGATTGAGTGTATGAGGAAATTAGGTGATTTGATGAAGGACTTGATTGAGTTAATTGATGAGTGTGTTGGAATTTTGTGTTGTCATTGATGTCAATGGATTTTTTTTGTTGCATTGATGTCAATATTTAGAGATGCTTTGATTGGTTGCATTATGTTGTCCTTTGTAGTATCATTGATGCTAACCTTTAGTGTTGCTTTGATAAGCATGTGTGTGGTTGAGTTGCTACATTATAGTTGGTTTGGTGGTAATGAGGAAGTGTTGAAGATGATGAGAATGTGTTTGTGGTGCTTGGTTTCCAAGTGCTTTTGAGAAAATTTAAATAAAAGAGGAAACAATGTCGTGAAGAGTGTTTAGTGTAGTAGAGGGGCATTCAGTGTTTTTCTCTACATTTCTTCATGGATAATGATCTACTTGTGTAGTTTGGATATGTTGATTAGAAGTGTTCAGAGGTATTACATCTAGAGTTTTAGGTTTTGGATTGTTGTGCAAAGAAATTTGTGTACACTAGTGTGTGAACTTATAATTAGTGTTGTCTACGAGAAATGGCTTTACTCCACATTTCTTCATAGTTTGGTTTTTGGTCTTGCGGATATATGGAAGGTTAGATTTTTGTTTGTGTTTTGGTGTTCTGCAAGGTTGTATTCAGGTGTTGCCATGTGTGAAAGGTTAGATGGTTGTGCAAAATGAATATGTTCTTTTGGTGTATGATGTTGTGAAGGAGGTGTTAGATTTCAAGGTGTTGATGGAATATTCCAGATTGTGTTTAAGTGTTGTGTGTGGTCTACAAGTCATCTTTGTATAAAAGGAAGTGTGTAAATTTTTTAATAGTGTCAATATAGCTTTGGTCGACCTTGGGTGTTTACACTAATTGTAGACGTGATTCAATGTTTATGGAAGCATGGCATAGCATAGTTGTATGGATTTGAGTCTAAGTTAAGGTGTGTTGTGGTTTTCCTTCATTCCTTTCCACCATGAGAATGTTTTGGTGCCAACCTAATTTGAATTTTCACATTTGAGGTGCATAGCTGACCTTGTGAATTGTTTTCAAGGTTTAAGATAGTATATATGTGTGATAATTTGATGGAGGATGTATGAGTGATGTGTGTAATGTAAAGTATTGATATGTGAAGTGTGAAAGTGTGAAATGCAATGTGAGATTTAATGCCTAAGACTACTAGAAGTAGTGAGTAGGTGTCTACATTCTACAGAGAGAGTGTGAATGTTCTAGTGAAGTTGTGGTGGAACTTTTCTATTTCTTTGAGATGGATTTATCATTGTAACAATCTTCTTTCTTCTTCATTATATTTTGGTAGTGATCCCTTCTTTTCTTTTGGCCAATGAGCCCTCTAACAGTGAGCCTATTATATTTGGTGTTGCAATTACTTTATATTGTGAGATAATCCTCACCATGGTTTTTCCCTTCTTGAGTTTTTCAAGTTCTGGTGTTGTCATGTGTTTGGATGTGTTTACATTACTATTTCTTATGTTTACATTCTATTGATGCATGGTAAGTGTTTAATGGTTGCTAAGGGTTTATGGACTAATGCAAATTTGAATGTTAATGAGGGTTTTGATGTACAATTGATTCACCCCCTCTTAGTTATCTTGTGCATTCAACAATTGGTATTATAGCAAGGTTTTCTTGGAAGAAAGCTTAACTGCTTGAGGCAGATTTGGGATGGTGCACAAGGAGGCTCCTCTATTTGATGGATCTAATTATGCATTCTAGAAAACTAGGATAGAAGGTTTCCTTATTTATCTAGGGTTTGGAGTTTGGAAGTCTATTGGAATTGGATATACAATGCCAACAAATGGTCTAAGTACTGATGATGAGATCAAGGCATATGATAACAATGGAAAAGCAAGGTATGTTATTTTGAGTGGTCTTTATAATTCAAAACTTTTGGAAGATATGAGTCTTAAAATTGTTGGTGAGATTTGGAAAAAGTTGGAAAGTATCTATGAAGAAGATGATAAAGTCAAGAAAGAAAAGATGTAGAATTTGAAGACCAAGTTTGAAACCCTGTGGATGTCAAAAGATGAAGATATTACAAGCTACATGCATAGAGTGGAGGAATTTTTTAATTCCATCAAAGGTCTTGGTAGGTCTTGGTGGAAAACTTGATGAAGATGAAGTGGTAAAGAAGGTGCTAAGAACTCTTACTAAAGCTTATATTCATAAGGTTTTTTATATTAAGGAAGCTCAACATTTAAATAATTATTCTAGAGATCAGTTATTTGGTGCTTTAACTGCTTTTGAATTGAGAGAGTTTAGTCTAGGTGATTAAAGAAAAGGGATTGATTTTAAAGTTGGTAAAGAAGAGAAGAATGAGGAATCTGATCTAGATGAGTTTGATGAGCTAGAAGCAAACTTTGTGAGGAAATTGAAAAAGGGCACTAGAAAATATAGAGGCAAGTTACCTTTCAAATGTTTTAATTGTGGAAAGATAGGTCATTATGCTTCAAGATGTCTAGTCAAAGTTTCAAATGATAGATTTAAGGAGAATAAAGGAAAACCAATCAAGAAAAGTTATTATGTTAAAGAAGATGCTAACATATCTGATGATGAGGATAATGAATGCTTGTTCATGGCTCTAAATGTTGGAACTAATTTTTCTAACTCTAAGAGATGTATGGAGGAAGTTTCTTTAGAAGAAGTTCATAATGGAACTATGGTGACTAATTTTCATGCTAGAGAGGACAAGAACTATTGGATTGTTGAAAGTGGATGCTCAAATCACATGATAGGTGATAAGAGTAAGTTTGTTAAACTTCAAAATTTTGAAGGTCTTGTTAAGTTTGGTGATGATACATCTACTAAGATATGTGGAAAAGTTTCAATCAATTTTGATGGAAAGCATAATACAGATGATGTTCGTTATGTGAAGGGGATCTGACATAATCTTCTAAGTGTAGGACCAATGTGTATCAAAGGATATAATCTTATATTTTAGGATGGTGGTTGTGAAATCAGAAAAGGCACTAGAACTCTAGTTGTTGTAGGAAGAAGAATAGATGGAAATGTTTATCAACTCAAGGGTGCTAATGGTATGTCCTTTATGACTCAAATTAATGAAACTTCATTATGGCATAGAATATTATGCAACATCAATTTTGATAGCCTAATGAGGATTAGTTCAAGTCAAGCAGTAAGAGATCTACCAAAAATTACAAAGCCTATAAATGTTAGTTTGAAAGGAATATCATATGGGGAAGAAAGCTAGAAAGAGTTTCAAATTCAAAGAACAATCTACTACCAGGCCTTTAGATTTAGTGCATATAGATCTTTGCGGAACTTCAAGAACAAGAAGTTTTAAAGGTGACAAATATTTTATGTTGTTGATTGATGATTATTCTAGAATGACTTGGGTTACTTTTCTCAAAAAAAAAAGAAGCTCTACATAAGTTTAAGGAATTCAAAGTTGTGGTTGAGAATAAAATGGACATGAAAATCAAATGTTTAAGATTTGAAAAAGGTGGAAAGCTCACCTGCAATGAGTTTAACAATTTTTGTGAAGATCAAGGAATAAAGAGGCATTTTACAGCTCCTAGGACTCATAAGTAGAATGGAGTGGTCGAAAGGAAGAATAGGACTATTCAGGAAACAATAAGGACAATGATAAAAGAAGCAAACCTACCGAAAGTATACTAGAGAGAAGCTATTCATACCATAGTCTACATACCTAACTAAGCACAAGGACAAATAGTTCAAAGAATCCCTATGAGTTGTGGTATGGAAGGACTCCTACTGTCAAATATTTTAGAGTGTTTGGAAGCAAATTCTATATTAGAAGAAACAAAGAAAACTTAGGAAATTTTGATGCTAGTTTGATGAAGGAATCTTCCTTGCATATTTTACAAAAAGCAAAGCTTATCGATGCTACAAGAGGTTGAAAAGGATTGTTGAAAGTGCAAGTGTCAAAGTAGATGAAGGCTTACACAAAAGATCACTACTAATAGATTGATATGAATCAGATGAGTCCTCTTGTAGAGAAGAAGAAAAGGATGAAGGTAAGGAAAAATAAGTGTATATTGAAGAGGAAGAAGCTCCAGTAAGGATCCCTAAGATCCCTAAGTATGTGTAGAAGAATCATTTTAAAGATTAGATCATTGCTGACAAAATCAAAGGCGTATTGACAAGAAGAAAAGTTGTTATGATAGAAAAAAACATGAAATTGAAGTAGTGATTGACCAACTAAAGGATGGGTACTTGAATAAAATTATGAAAATGTAGTCTAAATTATTTGTAATTTATCTTGAATAAAACTTGATTCCATAACTATACGTCAAAAACATGTCATCGAAGACCACAAACACATACTGGTGTAGAAAAGTCAATAATTAACCAACAAATATAGGTGAAATTAATGTGAAATAAGTTATGAAGCATGGAATACACTTGGATTTTAAATATTTGAAGTAAACCATCTACAAATATCTATTTAAGCATGGATTTATAATTTAAATATGGACACCATCAACAAAAAAGATGTGTATTAACCAAATAGCCATATAGGCATACATCAATATATGTTGATATAAGTATAACATATTATACAAAATAGCCATATAGGCTTACAAGAATGTCATATAGGCATACAATGTCACGTATATGCAATACAAAATATATGTCAAAAAATGCCATAAACGACAACAAAGGACCCCAAGAAAAAGTCATTCCCCTCTGGGTGAAGAAAATAGATCATGAGCGACCTTTGATTGTTAGGGGATGGAGATGTATATGATAGTGGCCTACTTCAAACTTGAGGGTTGCTCCCCCTATTTAATTCTTCATGGATCTTTACCTATTACAATAAAATTTATAGACATTAATATATAGAAATTACATTATAAAAAATGAAATATTAAAAAAAAAATCACTTCCCACTACCAAATGATCTCTCTCCTCATCCACAACAATGGCATGCTTAGACAATGGCGTTCCAAAGTCCTATAGAAACCATCTAGATATAAATTAAACTACAAATCAATAATTATTTTATTTTTCAATAATAAATAGCTATAACAAAAAATGTAATTTGAAATTTACCAATCTGCCTCATAACCCCATCAAAGGCATTGAGCTATCTATTACAGTAGAGACACCATGTTCCATTACCCTATCAACATCAAGAGGAGTCCCTACTTGCATTATCTAAAAATAAAACAATGTTATTCAATTACGAAAAACCAGAAGAGTGATGCAAGTCATGGCTTATAATGTACTAGATAGTAAAAAAAAAATTGAGTACTTATTGAGCTATATATTGCTTCAAGGGTTTGCATGTTTCATAAGGACAATTTCAAAGTAAAGGATAGTCACAAGATGACAGTTCTAGGGACAATCATATCATGCGAGTGTAGTGTCATAAAATGTACTTTACATTTTCACACTATGTTTGGGTCCTTTAATTAATTGGACTTAATTAAGCCTTTAATTGGCCCAATTATGCATCTACAAGCCTAATTAATTACAATTTCTGAAAGGGTAATTATGATTTAATTAATGCAATTATCATTTTTAACACCTCGAAATGAATAGGTCCTAGAAATTTAGGTTAGGACCCATTCTCCCTTGGGAAAATGGGTCCCATTTAGTTGCTAAATTCAAATTTTAAATATGTTTTTGGTGGAATTTTTATCATCCCAAATTCAATTTCAAAAGTCAACTTGTAATGTTTAATTTTTGGTAAATTATAAAATTACCTATATAAGCAAGGTCTTTTTATCAATTCAAATCCTAGAAACAAGCTAGATTTTCAAGAGATCAATTCCAAGAGCTAAGATTATTGTCAAAGGTGTTCAAGAGCAGATTTCTCAGTCATTTGTTGCAACATTCAAGATCTCAAGCAGCATGTCAAATTTATCAAGCATCATGCATGTTTTTGGAGCTAACATTGTGATGGAGGTTTCAAACGTTCAAGTCAAGATTCAAGCATCAATATCACATCATCAATCAAGCCATTTCATGTAAGATCTATATCTTGGAGAGATGTTATAAGTTTTATTTCTTCAAGATCTCAAATCAAGGGTTTGGTGAGTTGCAACATAGCAATTTGTTTATGCATCATTCCTTTCATATTTTATTTCATTTCAAGGTTTAATTACCAAAATGAGGTTTTACCAAAGTAAACCCCCATTCACCAAAACCAAAAAAAATCTCCCTATTGTGTGCTTTGTAGATCTTAGGTTGAAGAAGGATTGAATATCTATCAAAAGAGAAAAATTGCAAAAGTTGTCAACATTGTCATCAAGCCACAAAAACTCACTTTCAGAATTTAATTCTAAATTTTCAATTGTGAAACCTAGAGGAATTGGGAGTTTAGACCAAGGGACAAAGGATTGTGAAATAATATTTTTAACCTTTGTAGAAAGACCCATTTGTTGTTGGGTGAATGAGTCCCAGGAGGACACTAAACACAACCTTTTTGTGCCAAGTGCATAAAATCACATCATTCTCATATCAAATGTTACTTTTTGGATTTTTTCAAAGTAAGGTTTAATTTATAGGTTTCATGTGTTACATTTCATAATTTCATTCATTTGGTATTTTTCATTCATCTCCCAAAAGTGCATTTTAGATTGATTTAGCCCATCTTAAGTCATAAGGAAAACAAGATCTCCATCAAGGTTGACTCACTTAAGGGTTGAAATTCAATATTGTGCTAGGGGTTCTCTTTTTCCTAATGAAATAAGGAAGATAGGTGTATCATACATTCCCCCCATTTTGGTGCAGGAGAATTTATTTGATTTCTTGCCTCCATGAGGCCATTTGTAAATAGTTGCTCTATTTTGTGTATTGGGTCTTATAATAAGGTTTATCAAAAAAATTTAGAGGTGTTTGAGTCTTAGGAAGTCATATTTTAAGTCATTTGTCAAATAATGTTTAAAGTTGTTCCATATTGTAAAAATTGTAAAAGTTGTTCAAGAAAGTTGTCAAGCAACTTGTCAAAAAGTGTCATTAAAGTGTTTTGTCAACAAAATAATCAAAAGGTAGTTGAAAATGGTTTGTTTTGGTTGTAAATGTATAAATACACCCTCCAAAACTTGAATTGGGGGGTTGGAGACACTATTTTTAAAGTTTGATGAATGTCAACCTCAAATTTTGTGTGCATTTTTTATTTTTTACATTGTTTCTAGATTGAAGTTGTGATTTGTGCGGCCTGGTATGGACACAAATAATAGAGTATCATATATGGATGGAAATATATCTATTTCTAGTTTCCAATTCCTTTTGTCTCATTGAATTTCATTGATTTTTGTGGGATATATGACTATTATGGTGAGACTACCCTATTCTAAGAATATTGTATGGATTGTAAAGTCTATATTTTGGATCTAAAACTAATTTTATTTTTTTTCCATGTGAATCTACTTTCATTTTCTTCAAGTCTCATCAAATTTCATTAATATTTGAATAAGTTATGACATTTTTTGTGAGGGCAGGTCTAAACCCTACCTAGGGTTTGTAGTTTTGGGAAAAATGCAATAACTTTCTTTTTCCACTGTTGGATCTTCATAAAAATTAGAGGAAATGTCTATAACTATGTTGTCTTCAATCTCACCAGAGATATTGACTTCATTATTTGTTTTTTGGAAGTTATTAATGATTTTTTGTTGCATTAAATTGTGGGTTGCCATAGTTATGTTTCCAATGCGATATAGAATGCCTAATTGCATGTGTTATACAAAGATTTCTTTGAATTATTATTGAAATTTTGTAAGATGTTTTGTTGAATCCTCCTGTCTCTGCATCAAATTGGTATTAGAGCTTGGGAAAGATTTGGGCTGGTGAGTTGTAGTTGTGGTTGGTTGTAGGTTATGTGAGAACCTGGTTGTTGCCATTGAGGAGGCATAGAGAAAGTTGAGGAAAGTTGAGAAGTTGTGAGCAAGGAGAGACTTTCCAAAATATGGAGGATTTGAGAAGGAATTTGTAGGTAGAGGAGGAAAGAAAGAAGAGGAAAAGGCAAGAGAAGATGGACAAAGAGATTGCCGAGTTGAAGAAAGAGTTGAAGTGATTGGAAAAAGAGTTCCAAGAATCCATGATGAAGATAGAAAAAATGATGAAACAAGAGACAAGTTGGCATTTGAAATTGAAAAGGAAGAAGGTTTTTCCTATAATGAATATTGTGAAAAGAAGAAGACACAAGAAGATGAAAGAGGAAGAACAAGCATATGAAGATGCACATGAAGAATTCGTAGATGAAGACAAAGATGTTCTTGAGCATGAAGATGAAAAAGAAGTTGAGATGAAGAATCTTATTTTAGAGGGAGAAGATATTGAGTTTGTGTCAAGATTTGAAGAAGAAATGATCAAGGATGAATTGCTTTTGGAAACCTATAGAGTGTTGAAGAAAGATGGATGTATTGTGGTAGAATCCATATTTCATTTCTTTATTGCACTAATCTTTTGGACAAGAAACAAATTGCAGGTTAAGGTGCAGCATATTGAAGAAGCACAAAATAATGTTGAAAAGACAAAGTACAAAGTGAAAAGGAATTGGAAGATCAGGAAGAAGATAATTCGAAGGGGCTTGAATTTTTTTTCCCTCAGGAGTTTGGTGCAGGAGCACTTGTTTGATTTCTAGCATCCATGAGGCCATTTGTAAATAGTTGCTCTCTTTTGTGTATTGGGTCTTATGATAAGGTTTATCAAACCATTTTAGAGGTGTTTGAGTCTTAGGAAGTCATATTTTAAGTTATTTTTCAAATAATGTTTAAAGTTGTTCCATATTGTAAAAATTGTAAAAGTTGCTCAAGAAAGTTATCAAACAACTTGCCAAAAAGTGTCATTAAGGTGTTTTGTCAACAAACTAATCAAAAGGTAGTTGAAAATAGTTTTTTGGTTGGGAATGTATAAATAAACCCTCCAAAACTCGAATTGGGGGATTGGAGACACTATTTTTTAAGTTTGATGAATGGAAACCTCAAATTTTGTGTGCATTTTTTTATTTTTACATTGTTTCTAGACTGAAGTTGTGATTTGTATGGCATAGTATGGACATAAATAATGGAGTATCATATATGGATGGAAATATCTATGTTTCTAGTTTCCAATTATTTTTGTCTCATTTAATTTTATTGAGTTTAGTGGAAGATATGACTATTTTGGTGAGACTTCCCTATTCTAACAATATTGTGCAGAATTTACATTGTAAAAAATGTGATGGTACGGATTGTAAAGTATATATTTTGGATCTGAAAAAAATTGTATTTTGTTTCCATGTAAATATAATTTTATTTTCTTCAAGTATCATCAAATTTAATTAAGATTTGAATAAGTTATGACCTTTTTAGTGAGGGCAGGTCTAAACCCTACCTAGGGTTTGCAATTTTGGGAAAAATGTAATAACTTTATTTTCCACCATTGGATCTTCATAAAAATTGGAGGAAAGGTTTATAACTATGTTTTATTCAATATCACTAGATATATTGACTTCATTTTTTTTTTTTTTGGAAGTTATTAATGACTATTTTTTGCACTAAATTGTGGGTTGTCATAGCTATGTTTCCAATGTGATATAGAATGCCTAATAGCATGTGTTATACAAATATTTCTTTGAATTATTATTGAAATTTTGTGAGATGTGTTGTTGAATCCTCCTAGTTCTGCATCACATTCCAATTTTAGGATCACACCCATTTTCATATGTTTTGTTTTGGTAAACTTTACATTGTACATAAAAAATTCTAAATTTGGAGTCCATTCAAACCCTAGATCTAAGATTTGAATTAGTTTGCATCTAATTTAGGGTTTTAGGTTTGCATTGTGCATCCTCTAAAATATGAAAAATTCAAAAATTTGCATGCATATTACATTGATTTTGCAAAGTACTTGCATATTAGTGTACTTTTCATCATTCACATTCACAAATAGGATCAAAATTGCATTTCAAAAAGTGTCATATTGTCCATTTTTCATTCATTTCACTTGCATTTAGACATCAAAATATGGAAAATCAGTCACTGAAACCATAGTTTATAGTCTAAAACAAAACACCCTAGCATTCAACCTTAGACTCATATTTAAATTTTTTGCAACCCCTATGCTAAGACCCATTCACCCTAGGGCGAATCTATCTATGTATAGGTGTTGTTTCCAACTTTTGGGTAGTGATTTGTATTTAATTTCTTCATTATGATCTGTTGTTAAATTTGGGTTTTAGTTTCAAAAATTAGAAAAAACTATCCTTGTTTGCATTCAGTTTAATTGGTCAAATTGAGTGCATTGTTTGAAAATCAAAATTGGCATTAAATGACATCATTTTTAGGCTTTTACATAGCATAATCAGTAAATTATCTTGTTTAAAATCTAAAAAATTGCTCTCTTTTTACATGCATTGCACTTCATATTCTAGGGTGTTTAATTACATTTATCTAGTGCCTATTCTTTATTTTGGGTGCACTTAGGTTTGGTGAAACTTTTATTAGCTTCATAATCTAGTGTCGTATTACCAATACCATAGTGAGACATAGTTTGAGACTCATGCCATCCTATGCTACTACACTTGCCATGGATCTTGAGTTTTCCAACTCTTTCACTCATAGTGTTGATACTATTCAACCCACTAAGGACCATAGCTTTGATACCTCATTTCCCATGACCACCCTACCCACAACCAATGTGATTGATGTTGACACAATGGTTGCTAATGTCCCTTAAGAAGAGCTAAGACAAATGGTTGAAGATTTAGAAAAAATGCAAAAAATTTGTGAATTCTGAATACATTACTAGTACTGTAATTCCTATCATAGATAAGATGAGGAGAATTCTTGATAATGAACAAGGAATAGAGATTGTATGTAGCCTAGCTCACATTATTCATAAATATGTTCCTACAACAACTAGTTATGCTCAAACTTGGGGTATACTCAAAGTCAAGGTAAAAATCCACTTCCTCCTTCCACAACTATGACCTCTATTCTTACATACATGAATCCAACTGTTACAAAAACTAAACAACCAACTAGCAATGTCAATACCACCCTAGGTATTTCAAGTAGGAATCCCTTTATCTTTGTGCATTCAAATCTCATATCTCCTAATCCATCTACCCTCAAAAACTTACAATTCACTTGTCCTCTGAATACATATACACCTCCATCTCACAACACAAACAATGATCCCATCCTTAACCAACTCCTACAAAATGTTTAATTCCTCCAGCAACAAATTACCACATTGAACCAAAGTCAAAATGGCCAACTTTCACAATATGTCAAAAGAAACCCTTTATTCTTGGAGATATTGAGATCACATATGTCACAAGGCATAGAGATTCCTAGATTTGAGAAATATGGTGGAAAAGGAGACCCTAACAACCATGTCTTGCAATACACAATCTTATGTAGTGACTTCATTTTTGAGGATAATATGTTGGCTAAAATTTTCCCTAGATCCTTGAAATACACTACCTCAAAGTGGTTTTGTTCTTTACCAAATAACTCAATTAGTTCTCAATGAACTTGTTGATGATTTTCTTAACCATTTTCAAGTGCACATGGGTCCCAAGGTGACCTTAGTTGATTTAATGCAATGTAAACAAAACAAAGATGAAAAGGTCACTGATTTCATAACATGATATCAATTGCTTTACTCACAAATAAACATTAAGATTCCTGATGTTGACCTTCAAAGAATTTTCACTGCGAATTTACATACCAATATTCAAGCTAAACTTGAGATGTTGAATTTTTCTTCCTTTACACACTTGTGCATGTCCCTTCGTGACTATCATAATTCGATTAGTCACCATGAAGTAAAAAATCCTTCTAACAATCTTGAGAAATTCAAAGATATGGCCCATAACAATTTCCAACAATTTAGGGAGAGAAGTAGATGATTTACCCCTTTACCCAATACCCTTTACTCCATAATGTTGCAGCTTATAAGTAAGAACTTAGTCACCTTACCTCATGTAGAGCCATTGATACAACTAAGTCCTTACCTCCAAAATTTAACCCGAATGCCTTTTTCCATTATAACTGACAAAATAGAAATGATACAGAACAATGTAAGCATCTTAAACATATTGTGCAAGACCTCATTGAATTTATTCACATCCAGATTGGTGATGTTAATGATCAAGGAAACAAGTCCATTTCCCCACCCAACCAAAGTTTTCAAATCATAACATCTCTTTTGTGAAAGCTAATGATGCCAATAATGATGTGACGAAATTTTGACAAACTTGAAGATACAAATAATGACAATATAAATGAAAATGAAGGAGACTTAGAATGTGTGTTTGGATTCATTGATGTTCAAACTCATAAGGGCCAAACCAAAATTCCCCTTGACATTGCTTTCTCATAAAATGACATAATTAGACATGCACTCGATGGTCCTCTTTACATCACCAGAACAATCAATGACAAGCCTACTAATGGGATATTAATTGATCTTGTGTGTGTGGAAAATGTAATCACTGAGGAACTCTTATTTGTGCATGAAATTTATCAATATTCTTATGAACAACCAAAAGCATGGATCAAAATGTATAATGGTTTTTCTCACCCTACAATAGGTTCGATCACTCTTCCTTTAAAATTTGAACCGAAACAATTGAATATCTCATTCTCCATCATCTCGTCTTTGGATCAATTCCATGTGAAGCTTGGTTACCCATGGATATGCTCCATGGGTGTTATCCTATCCATATTTCATAAATTCTTAAAGTTTCCATTTGGCAATGAGATCTTCACTATGCAGCATAGTGGCTTTAATCATGTGTCTTTCCATGGGAATTTTTCATTGGATTTATTTTGGCCAGAACCTATTAAGCCTCGTGAAGAATTCTTTTTAAAATATTATCAAAAGTTTAAGGAAAAGCACATAGTAGAATTATCCCTTGGAAACATGCCTCAACCCATGATTGAGAATCCTATGATTGATGAAACCATGATTGAACTAAAAGCTCTCCCAAGTAACCAAGACCAACCCATGAAAAATCCTTCTCCTATATCCTATAAAAGACCAAGATATAACCACATAAGTCCTATTGTCCCTCCTAAGATCAAACAATTTTACAAAGTTGAAGAGAAAGTGGTTGAACAACATCCCATGGTTCCTTTCGTTCCTCCGTTGCAGGAAGAAAATAAACCTATAGTCAATAAACCTACTCCTACACAATCACAACTTCAAAATTGTACAAAAAGAAGAAATGATAAAGAGCATAGGCATAGACATCTCTATGTTGCTAGTAGATTAAAAGAAGAGAGTAAATAGAAAATTTAGATTAAACACCAATTTAAGCAAAACATGATGGCTCTCCACCTTTTCCACAACAAAAACAACAAGAAACTTCTATGGACATTGTCATTAGGCATCATGTTGTGATTAACTTGGATGATGATGGTGAGATTGCTAAAATTGATGAGGAAGTGCATAATGAGCTGAACTTGTTATTTTCCTCTTCCACGAGGTTAAATGATAATTGTGATGGTCCTCCTATAAAGAGTGACTCACCACATGTTGAACTTGGTGATGCTCCTAGTACAAAACTTATTGTCCCTTTGGCTAATTATCTTCCTTCTACATATGATGAACATGATTGGGATGTGGATGACTTACTATAGGTTGAATCGCATGTGCCATACTAGTATTGTATTTGTCTTCCTTTCATGTTCTTTGTGATTGCATGTGCATAATGTGATCCCCGTACAATTTTTCTTGGCATGTCTTTATATGCTTGTAAGCCTACTTTGGATGACCCTTGTCACTCTATTGGTGCAAGGATCTACAAAGGAAGTGAATCTGTTGTGACATTCTTCTATTTGTATCTACATTCTTCTATCTATTGTAACCATCTATTATCTTGTGTTTTCCTTTTGGGGATGACACAAGGTGTTGAGAGATTTAATTATTTTCCATGTTGACCCAAAAGTTTCCCTTTGTTTTCTCTCTCTATGTGTCATTCTTCCTTTGTGCTCGTTGTTCCACGAGTCATTTAGGGAATGATGACAATTTTGATCTTGATCATATCACTACAACAACGCCAAAAGTTGACCCCAGATCCATGAATCCCTTATGTGTTATCTTAGGATTGCATATGTGGGCAACCCTCATTTCCATGACGTATCTCTACTCGGAAACATATCTTTACATAGGCCTTTTTGAATAAATCTCTCATGTATTGGCATTTATTATGTTCTACTTTAAAGTAATTTCTCACAACATGGTGTTTAGCAATTTCTTTAAAGTGGGGCACATGCTTCCCCATTCATTGTTTGCTTCAAAGTCTGGTCTTCTTACTTCACGTGATGTGTCTTCCTAGTGGTGGCATTGGGTTTGATGTTCCTTCAAGAGTACGGCCTTTCTTAGCATATGTAATTCCTCTTAGTGGTGATGCTATGTATTGCATTCCCTAAGTTCTAAATATTTTATCCTTGACTAGTCCTCTCTTTAAGACACTAGGCACAATGTTCCCTAAGGCAAGACCTTTCATGAATGAAGCAAAACCCCTTTGAATATCCTATTGCATGTATCAAGGCCACCAAGCATAACAAAACTTGCTAACTAGTGGAGCCTTTATGATTTTCAAGGCCACCAAGCATAACACAAATTTCTTGTCAATGGAGCCTTTATGTTTTTCATGACCACCAAGCATAACACAACTTGTTTTCCAGTGGAGCCTTTTTCATGAGTGCCTAGCATAATGTAGCTTGCTAGCCTTGTGAGAATTTTTGTGGTGCCTTGTTAAATTTATTAGGAGTTATAACTTTGGTATGGTTAGTACAATGGGAGCCTATAGACCTGGAATTCCTTCCCATTAGCCACTTTTTAGGGCTCACCTAGTGGAGAACGAATTTTACTAGCTCGTGTGGGTACATTTTGTTTGCATACAAGACGAGTTTCCACTTGTAAAAATTCTTGGAAAAACAACTAAGGCTTGATCCATACCAATTGGACAAATAGTTAGGGCTTGATCCATCTCCTCTCTTTCTCTTCTCATTAATTTTTGCATTGTATACTTGTGTATATTGTCTAGTTGTTGCATATTTAACAAAGGTATGTGTCTCTTTGTTCCTTTGTTGGTTTTTTGTGAGATCTTAGATCTTGGGGGCTTGATCATCCTCCTTGATTTTTGTTGTCTTATCTTTTTAGTATTGTACAATTAGAACTCTAGTGGTGCTTGTGTTTCTACTTTAGTATGAGTTTGACATAGGGCTCATCCTCTCACTAAAGTGGGGGCTAAATGTAGCATTAGAAAATGTACTCCTTTACATTTTCACACTATGAATGGGTCCCTTAATTAATTGTACTTAATTAAGCATCTAATTGGCCCAATTATGCATCTACACACCTAATTAATTACAATTCTGAAAGGGGAATTATGATTTAATTAATGCAATTATCATTTTTAACACCTCAAAATGAATATGTCCTGGTAATTTAGGTCAAGACTGTCACCATTAGTTGCTAAATTAAAATTTCAAATATGTTTTTTGTGGCCTTTTTATTATCCTAATTTAAATTTCAAATGTTAGCTTGTAATGTCTAATTTTTAGGAAATTAGAAAATTACCTATAAAAGCAAGGTCTTTTTATCAATTCAAATCCTAGAAAAAAGCTAGATTTTCAAGAGATCAATTGTAAGACATAAGATTAATGTTAAATGTGTTCAAGATCATATTTATTAGTCATTTTTTTCAGAATTCAAGATCTAAACCATCATGTCAAAGTTATCAAGCATCATGCATGTTTTTGGAGCTAACATTGTGATGTAGGTTTCAAGCATTCAATTCAATATTCAAGCATCAAAATCACATCATCAATCAAGCCATTTCGTGAAATATCTAGATCTTGGAGATATGTTCTAAGTTCTAGTTCTTCAAGGATCACAAATCAAGGGTTTGGTGAGTTGCAATATAGCAATTTGTTCATTCATCATTCCTTTCATGTTTCATTTCATTTTAAGGTTTAATTACCAAAATGGAGTTTGACCAAGGAAAACCCGCATTCACCAAAAACAAATAATTTTTCTCTCTTGTGTGTTTTGTAGATGTTAGGTTGAAGAAGGATTGAAGATCTATCAAAAGAGGAAAATTGCAAAAGTTGTCAAAGTTGCAAAAAATTTCAACATTGTCATCAAGCCATAGAACCTCACTTTCAAAATTTAATTTTAAATGTCTTCCTATGAAACCTAGAGGAATTGAGAGTGCAGACCAAGGGACAAAGGAATATGAAAGCATATTTTCAACTCCTATAGCAAGAATCATTCACCCTTGGGTGAATGAGTCCTAGGAGGACACTCAACACAACCTTTTTTTGATAGGTGCATAAAATCACATCCTTCTCAGATATTTTGTTACTTTCTATATTTTTTCAGATTAAGGTTTAATTTAGAGATTTCATGTGTTACATTGCATAATTGCATTCATTTGATATTTTTCATTCATCTCCCAAAAGTACATTTCAGGTTGATTTACCCTGTCATAAGTCATAAAGAAAACACCATGATCTCCATAAAGGTCAACTCACCTAGGGGTTGAAAGTTAATCTTTCCCTAGGGGATCTCTTTTTCCTAATGAAATAAGGAATATAGATGTATCATACATTTCCCCCATTCCAATTTTAGGATCACACCCATTTTCATATGTTTCAACAAGCAAGGGACAATATCATGATTACATAAAGAAGTCATGCAAACCTTTGTTGATGTGAAGTGTGAAGAATTTTTGAAGTGGGGATAAGATATATAGAAATAATGTAAACCATGATAGTGAGATGCATAAAAAGAAGCAATAATGAGCACTGTCAATTAAGAAAAAAATGATGTAGTGATAGTGAGAAATGAGGGGAATGTGGTCCTAAGATCTTGATAATAATTCACACCTATAAAGGAACTCCATGATTTTATAAAACCTCAACATTATATTCATATTCATGGTTGAATCACAAAGGGGAGATAGCTAATAAATGGAGTGATCTATCCTTATTATAGTGGATAGTGTAATATTCACATAGGTAGAGTAATGATCACAAGGAGAAATGATGAATAAAGGATAAAAAATGAACAATAAAGGATATAGTATAAATAAAGAATTGTAATAGGACAGTTACATAATACTGAATATGATAGTCTATGGCCACTTAAGATGTAATAGGACAATCACATGTATTTCAATATCAAAGAATGCTTCAAGGGATAATTGTGGATTTTTTTCTTATGAGTATATACGTTATATGTTTTCAACCAAGATACCTCAAGGTAAAGATTTCATACCAGTCATGAATGTGGTGGTAATCACATGAAATCCAATGCTACAAGATAGTCTCATAGGAGAAGCAAAAAATTTAGAACAATGGCATAAGAGGAGAATGCAATATTTTATTATTTTTAGAGAAGGGGGATTCGCTAGTCATGAGTTCTCTTCATTCAGAGAGCCTCACGGGGTGAACTGCCCTAAACTACCTCAAGGAACAAATGCAAGAGTCCTAGAATCAGAAATAGAAGATCACAAAGATTTTCTAGAAAAACTAACAAGCTCTTGGCCAAAGCACGAAAGCACATAATACATACGATAGTGTGATGCACTGGCACCTCTTACAAACTAGAAAGCAAGCTTGTCATAGAAAACAACAAAGTGACTAGTTCTATTCTAATTGCTAAGGACTTCCAGAAGTATTGGAAAGTAACAAATTGTGATAAAGTTGAAATGAAGTGAAATAGAAATGATAAAGACAATAAGAGATAGAAATAAATTCTCACAACTATGCAAGTGATGAAGCCTCTAGCACGTGAATGTCTTCAAATACTTGCATGTGTAAGATTTGGAGAGATTGTTGGGGCTATATAGGGGTTTTCCTTAGTCAAACACTTGTTTTGGTGTTCCCACTTCCATGGACAAACAAATAGATAGAGAGAAATGAATAAAGTTTGTGGTGAAAGAAAAACCTACTTTAGGAGTAGAACCCACACTACCAAGTATGAGTGATAAAAGTAATCCTTGCTTGAGAAGGAGAGCCGATATCACAAAAGAGGTGATAAAAGAAATCCTTGCTCGAGGAGGAGAACCCATATCACAAAGTAGAGATGCAATAGAAAGGAGATATGGAATCCCAAGATGCTCACAAGCATGAAGTGAAGGAGATAGAGCTACAAGGCTTTAGGAAATCAAATGGAGAGAGCAAGGAAAAAAAGAGAGGGCTGCGAGAGCCAACAAAACTATGAAGGGTGTTGTAAAAGCTTGAGAGTTTTGCAAGAATGTGAAATCTTGGAGTTGTTGTAACAAATAAGGGAGATGTGCAAGAAAGAGAATAAAGAGGGAAGAGAGAAGCCAAGATGATAGAGTGAAGCTAGAAGTTAGAAGTAGAAGAAGACCAAAAATGAATTGAAGAGATGGAATTTAATGGGAGAAGAGAAGCAAAAAGAAGCTTCTCGGGTGGTTACAAGGAATCTCGAACCATTACCACTGACAAAAGAAGGTGACAAGTGGAAAAAATGCATGGAAATAGTCATTTGAACGTTGAAACATCGTAGGATGCTAGCATAGTGCACAAATGTCTATGTGGCATGCTAGTGTCTGGACATGTCACACTACAAAACAACACGAATGGGGAAAGCACACGGTTTGATGCAAAGCTGACACATGAGGGTAGCTACTGAAAAGGGGTGTTGGAGCATCCTGAGAAGGGAAAATGGATGATGCAGGGGCTAAAATGATCCTACACAAATGCTAAGGGAGTGATCACTAAAGTAGATGCAAGAATGTATGTGAAATTTTAAGGGGTGCAATTGTATGACATTACATTTTTCCCCCACTTTAGTAGGCATATGAATCTACACTAATATGCACACTAAAGGAAATATAATAAACATAAACATCATAATGCCAAAGGATACTATAGAGGAAGCACATAACTCTTTGGACCACAAAAGAATTCCCCCAAGTTGAAGACCTGTAAAACAAATGCATTAGACAAGAAAAACCTGCACCAGACAACAATGTTAGAACATAAAAAGCTAAAGGATTTGAGTAAGCAAAGTGAACGAAACCTCAATGTAGAATGTTGTCTCAGTACTATGTGTCATTCCCAAATTAAGAAATAACACACTTAGAAGAATCATAAAATGAAGAGGGGAAGGACATAGACTCAGGATGAAGATGCAGATCTTCGATCCAGTATATACAAAAGAGAAGAGAGAGAATTTTAAGAAAGATATGGAGAAGCTAGAAGGGAATGAAAATTCCAAGAGAGATGACTCCATAGGTACTCTCTCTTGAGGAGGTTCAAACAAGAGTATTTCATAGCTCCATGAAACTATGAAGTTGCACAAAGCACACCAAAGGCCCTTAGACCAATGATGGAAAATCCCGAAATTTTCTTATAGGCCCATAGACCTGTAAGGAGGTAGCCCCCAAGATCTCTCACATGAAGGAATCCCTAAGAAGTATGTGCTTTACAGGCCTATAGACCTGCAAGAAGGTATCCCCCAAGATCTCTCACATGAAGGAAACCCAAAGAAAAAAGTTCCTTATAGGCCCACAGACCTGCAAGGAGGTGTCCCCCAAGATCTCTCACATGAAGGAAACCCAAAAAAGGGGACTCTGTAGAGTTAGAAATTAGCTTCATAGGTGCACCTGCAAAGCAACATGTTAATCCATAGATAAAACATGCCAGAGAACAAAACAACCATGAAGGAAAATAAGCAAATAGTCACATAGACCATCAACAAGTTGGAAAACATTCAAAGGGGTCCCTTAGGAACCCTTCAAAAGAAGAGGGGTCCACTCAAGGGAAGATTTTTTTGAAAGTGTATAAAGAGGAGAGAGGGGGTCCTTAAGAAGGACACACATCTCCAGAACAAGTTATCACTATCCCCAATGTACAAGGGAGGAGAACCAGACAAATACGTAGAATCATGTAGGATGGAGGTAAACCTCAATATGACTTATCACTTGAAGAAGAGGCGGGTGCATCAAAAATTAAATCACTAATGGCACCTAAATCACAAAGTTGTTGTATGTTATCCTTCAAGGCCTTACATTCACTAGTGGAATGGCCAGGCACTCAATGGTATGCACATAAATAATGTTTTGTTTTATCATGCTTATGAAATTTCTTACATGTAGGAGAAGGAAGAGTGATCAAGTGGGCTTTTAGAAGCCACAAAAAATATTCTCTTGCTCAGACAAAGGATGAGGAACAGGAAGCAACCCTTTCTCTTGTGGAGAAATGTTTGACTTCCCACAAGAAGTAGATACAAAGATGGAAGGAAACGGAGGAGGATCTCCATAGAGAGCATTATTCTAGCAATCAGGATTACACTCCTTTATAGGATTTCCATCAACCTTTCTGATAGGATTACCAACATTAACCTCTTCAATAGAAGTGTGATCCTCTTCCTCAAAAGGAAGATCAACACTAAGAAAATTACAATTTACACTATCCTGCGATACAAAAGAATGATAATTTTTTATAGTAGGTGTGGATGATGTTATTAGAAGGTCTGAGTGGATTGGGTCAACTTTATATTCCTCAATGAAGGATTCTATAAAGTCTAAGGAACCCCAATCATCACCAAGACATGCATTCTTTTGAGAAGAGGTAGTATTAATATTTCTTGCTTTAGAATTATCTTCTTTAGTGACATCTATCTCAAGAGTATCCTTTGTGGTAGCTATTGATGGAGTAAATATTGACACATTGGAAGACATTGAAGGAATAGGAGTAGGCACAACTGAAACCTAGGAGGAAATTGCTATCTCACATAAGCTCGTAGCATTAGGGTCATCCTTGAATGTGACTACCTAATTACTGCAAATGAACTTAATAGATTTATGCAAGGTAGATGAGACTGCACCCATAGCATGAATCCACGGTCTACCAAGAAGAAGGTTATAAGGTAACTTTTCTGACATAACATATACAAGGGTCAAAACAGTGATGGGTCCCAACCTCAAAGGTAGGACTATCATGCCTAGGGCTTGTCAACTAACATTATCAAACCCATGAATGTCAATAGAAGAAGCATTAAGAGAAGATGAATCAATATTAATCTTAGGCAATAGATCAATGCTACATACATTGAGCGCCGAACTAGCATCAATGATAGTATGTCTAATACTGATATTATTAATGTTAAATATGATCATTAGAGGATCCACTTGCTTCTATACTTCTGGAAGCAGGAGTTCCTACAAATAGAAAGTAATATTTGTCGAATCCACATGAATATAAGCTATCAATGTATCAAAGTATTTCGGCCTAGCAGAAGAAGGCAAGAGGATCTTCTGCAAGGCTTCCTAAAGCATACTTTGATAAATCAGAGTAGATTGAAGCAAGTCCCACAGTGCGATCTTATCCAGAGTAAATTGGAGTTGTTTGACAAGATCACAATCATTAGGTTCTTTAGTCATAGGTTTAGGTGCTTGAGGAAGGATTGGTTGTTTATTCATTCTATTCCCATAAGTATGGGCTACCGATCTATAAGAGGGAGCCTTAGAATGGTCAGGAGAGTCACTATCAATTGGAACTCCATTAATAGAACAAAACCTTTTAGGAGAAGGACTAGCTAGAGTCATGAAAATGACTAGTCTCTTAGGAATTTGAGGGGAAACAAAGAAAAATATTACATTTACAGAATCATCACAACTATTGGAACAATTATTTGAAGGAACATTCTCAACATCGATCCAAGGAGGATCAAATCTGGAAGGAGGTTCATCATTTGCTAATGCATCATCTCTAGAAGAGAGTGCATTAGAACAAATATGAGATTCATCATTCACCAATGCAACATCTCTAGAAGAGAGTGCATTAGAATGAATAGAAGGTAGAGTAACATTAAGAAAGGTATCAATGATTTCATCTTCTTGCAACAAGATATCATTTGAAGTAAGACGACTCTCATGAGAAGGATCAAAGATATAGAGTGACATGGGTAGAGCCAAGTCACTATCACATGCATGAAATGGAACATCATTAATATTTTAAACAAAATTAGATAGTAAACTAATAAATGAAGATATTAAATTCATTTTGGTGAAAAAACTAAGAAAAACCAAAAAATCTAGATTTTCAATTTTTTTTTGGTATTTTCTAGGTTCTAGTAATTTTCATTTTTGAAGGTCTCCAGAGAAAAATTTGGGGTTAGAACTTATGTTGATCCCTATAATTTGATAGTTGAAGGCATAGTATTTTAAGGATTGAATTAGTCCTCTAGGAGACCTTTCCAATGGTGCAAACAGTTATGAATTTCAAGCATCGAGTCAAAAGTTATGACCCCACTAGGTAGGGGTAAATAAATTCCTAATTTTTGAAAAAAACGTCCCTATCTTCATGTTGGGTTCACCAAAATGTAGAGAAGGGGGATTCACTACTCACAAGTTTTGTTCATTCAAAGAGCCTCACAGGGTGAATTTCCCTAAAATACCTCAAGGAACAAACACGAGATTCCTAGAATAAAAAAGAGCAAAGCACATAGATTTTTTGGACAAACTAACAAGCTCTCAACCAAAGGACTGCAACGCAGAATACAAATGACAATGTGGCACATTGGTGTCCCGGAGGCATGTTGGAATCTTATACAGACTAGAAAGAAAGCTTGTCATAGAAAACAAAAAATTGACTACTATTCTAATTGCTAAGGACTTCCAAAAGTGCTAGAAAGTAACAAAATGTGATAAAGCTGAAATGAAGTGAAATATAAATGATAAAGAGAATAAGAGATAGAAAAAAATGCTCACAACCAACCAAGTGATGAAGCCTCAAACACGTGAATTTCTTCAAATACCTACATGTGTAAGATTTGGAGAGATTGTTGGGGTTGTATAGGGGTTTTCCTTAGTCAAACCCCCATTTTGGTGTTCCCACCTCCATGGGCAGCCAAATAGATAGAGAAATGAATAAAGTGTGTGGTGAAAAAAAAATCCGCTTCAGGAGTAGAACCCACACCACCAAGTATGAGATAAAATCAATCCCCACTCGAGGAGGAGAACTCGTATCACAAAAGAGGTGATAAAAGCAATCCCTACTCGAGGAGGAGAACCCATATCACAAAAGAGGTGATAAAAGCAATCCCTGCTCGAGGAGGAGAACTTGTATCACAAAGTAGAGATGCAATAGAAAGGAGATATAGAATCCCAAGATTCTCACAAGCATGAAGTGAAGGAGATAGTGTTGCAAGGCTTAAGGAAGCCAAATGGAGAGAGCAAGGAAAAAAGAGAGAGGGTTGTGATAGCCAAGAGAACTACAAAGGGTGCTGCAAAAGCTTGAGTTTTGCAAGAATGTGAAATATTGGGGTTGTTGTAACAAATAAGGGAGATGTGCAAGTAAGAGAGTAAAGAGGGAAGAGAGAATCCAAGATGATAGAGTGAAGCTAGAAGTTAGAAGTAGAAGAAAACCAAAAATGAATTGAAGAGATGGCATTGAGAGAAGAGAAATGAAAAGAAGCTTCTCAGGTGGTTACAAGGAAACTCAAGCTGTTGCCACTAAAAAAGGGAGGTGAAAAGTGGAAAAAATGCATGGAAATGGTCATTTGAATGTTGAAACATCATAGGGCACTAGCGTGGCACGCAGACGTCCGCATGACACACTAGTGTTTGGACATGTCACACTACAAAACAACATGAATGAGGAAAGAAAAAGGTTTGATGCAAAGCCGACATGTGAGGGTAGCTACTGAAAAGGGGTGTTGGAGCATCTTAAGAAGTGAAAAAGGTTGATGTAGGGGCTAAAATGAGCCTACAAAAATTCTAATGGAATAGTCACTAAAGTAGATGCAAGAATGTATGTGAAATTGCAAGGGGTGCAGTTTTACGACATTGCATTATTAAAGGATAGTTTAGAGTAAAAGTACCCTTTTAATGATCATATTCATAGAGGATAGTCCTTATGAAGGGATAGAAAGAGGTCATATATTTCTAAATGATAATTGGACAGTACCTTTTCTATGGAGTAGATACCATTGAAGATAATTGATAGAAGATGATAGTATACAGTTGAGAAATCAAGAGAGTGGTCCTCTATGATGTCAAGCAATTCAAAGGTATAAAAAAAAGCCTACAACTATAATTTATGAATGCAATAACATAGTCATCATGATAAGTATATTCAACATAGGGAAATGGTAGATATAAGACCAATATCCTGAACAACATTCATGAGCCTAATAGTGAACAGAGAAATGGTATGCTACAAGCTAGTGATGACAATTAGGAGGATAAGAGTGAAATGGTATGATACAAGATAGTGATGCCATTAGCCTATATTTTTGGAGGTCAAAAACATGAAAACATAAAATTCATAGATTATGAAGTGTATAACAACTTGAAATCAAATTAATTAAAAATTACAAAGCATACTTACAGACTATCTAGAACCCTCAAGTCATTAAACATTATTCAATTATGAAATACAATTTTTTTATTTTAAAATTATAAATAGTTTGTATTACTCGAATGAAACATTGATTACCACCTCCACTAGTAGGTGTTGTCATCAAAGCTCCAAGACTAACCTATTCAACATCCAAAATGTGATATAAGAATACCATTCAAATAACGTTTAGCTATTCAAATGTAATATTTATAATTCTTTACTAGTTGCATACATCCACAGTACATGTGGTCACATAATAGGGAGGTGGAGGACCACTAAACATAGAGTGAATTCTATGACCCTAAAATTTCATTATAATCATTCAACTAATCTAGTTAATCTTGCATTCAAAAATGAAATTTATTAAATTAAATTCAATTAACTTGCTAACATTTACTTGACTATCAAGGTCGAATGCCTCATGAAGGAGGGCATCTATCATCACCATTTGATTAGCTACAGGTGTACCTTAGGAACCTACATCCTGACTATGCGTGGGATCATTAGCACAGGGTGACCCGGGCAAGCCTAACAATAATGAGGTGGAAATCTACTCCTCGAAGACTCATCACACTCACCTTGTGCTAGATGATTGATATGCTATATGAGGCTCTAGGTGAGGGAACTAATCAACTACAATATATCAAACTTAGTACTCTCCTTCATAATGAAAGTGATAGTCACATGCTCATATGTTGGTCTAGCGAGTGCTTGCCTTGTTTTTTGTTGTGCATTGATGCGTGCCCTGAATTTGTTCTATGTGAAGCTCCCACCTCTATCCTAGAAGTCCTACATATCAAAATAGTCTGGTATTTTATTGAGGACAAACTCACATTAGAGTTTCCTTAAAAAATATTGTGGCACCTCATTGTTGCATGGAGTGTTGGCCTCCTACAATGATTTAATAACTAAGCTCTTATAACCATAATTCAAAGATTGGACATCTAACTTGAATATCTATTTCAATCATCATGAAGGTGCATTCAACTTGTCAACCCAGGGACATGAATTTGAAATGGGTTGGCATAGTATGTGCACTAGGAACTCAAAGTAGCCATTTCATTCTATAGCTAAGGAACACAAGATGTTGAAATTAAATTTCTTAAAAGGGAATACCATAAATTCCAATCATCAATCAAATTTTACATCAAACTAAAATTCATAACAGTAATAAAAATATGAGCAACAAACAAGGCACTACTCTGTCTGCTTTGGCTGCAGGAATAGTCACATAATGAAATTCTATTGGCTACAGGAACAATCGGTGCCAGATTTCTAACTAGTTACTAAACAACAAGTAATATGAAACTAGTACTAAACTAAAAGGATAGATTACTCACCAAGTGGGCCCCTCGAATAAGTATCCTCTCAAACTAATGAGAACTCAAATGCTCGAACTTAGAACTTTATTTTATTCATTTTAAATCATGAGTGCAAAAGAGTAATGTATCTGTATTGAAAACTTGAGAGTGCTAGTACAATATCAAATTGTGCAACCTCTTGAGGAAGGAGCATCAGTTATTTATTTATACTATCAACTAAACAAGGAAGTCAGCTCCACAACTACGAGGACACCATTTAAGGAACACAAAGAAAGTGGAGTGGCGACGGTTACACGTGCATGGAATCTGGTTAGACATGTAGGTCCAATACAGATCTAGCACAATAGTAATGCCCCCATCTTCTCAACCAATATTAAAGTCCACTACGAAGTTGTTACATTCGATTTGCATATGGAATCTTCTTCTGTCAACCTCCTTTGACCTTTGAGTGATTCCTTTGTTGGACGTTATGGTGCATGCCCAACTAGCGATGTCTTCCTCAACTTAGCATCTTTAAATTAAATCTGCATGGCAATGTCAGTACGCACAATAACTGCATATCTATAACCACCTTAAGGAACATTCATTAACCACATACAAAATCAATATAGATAATCCACATAATATGCCAATGTCATTAAAAATTGTAGTTCTAAATAGTATTAAGCCTAATGTCAATGGTTTGAGGGAAAAATTATGAAAATATCAACATTTAACATGAAATTCCAAGACAACTGCCAGTAAATAAACTATAGATTCTACCCAAAGTTGGACCAAAAACTAGGCTCATCACTCCCCCAAACCTAACATTTTTTTGGTCCTCTAGTAGGGGAAGGGTTGTTCTTCTACTTGGTCAAAGCTTTGCAATTTGCAATTGATAGTATTCCAACATCAGTGGTTGTTGTACATGAATTAGGATCCCAATAGAATCCTCCTAACCTATCAAATCTGTTCCATCTCTTTTTTCTGCAGTAATGTCATAATGGTAGAATTTGAAGTTTGGCATGGGCCACATGAGAATGGGTGGCTGAAAAGGTAGTGGAAGCCAAAATTTCCCCTACATTCTCCCAATTTGAATATACCTATCAATCATTTTTAGTGTTGTAGCATAATTATAGATGGAATGAGGCTCGGCCTGTTTCAATTCATCAGTTAGGCTATTCCATATTTATGATAGGTATCCTCTCATAATTTCCTCCTTTGTTGTTGTCTTTACCTCATACTCACTCTAAACCGCCTCAATCCAAGGCACAGTCCTGTTTCCATAACTAGGTCTGAGAAATTTTTTGTGCCATTCTCTATAAATATCCCTTGGGTTGTTTGATTCATCCCTAATGGGCAGAGGAATATTAGAATCCAATTGCTTAAAATCCCCATGTTGCTATCCCCAACTAATCTCATTTTGTACCCAAGACATGGATGCCCTTAATTGGACATCCCCAACATACAATAGCAGATTCCAATCATGGTCTTTAGTTACAACATAATTATGCAAGTAGAACTCACATAGCAAATTCTTCATTTCAGGGGAGGCAATCCTATAAGCATTGAAAAATTCATTATGAGTGTTAATAGAAGGATTCAAACCTGAGACAATCCTTGATAGATTAAAAGAGAGATATTTCTATTTCAAGTGTAGAGTATAGACCCTTGGAGGGGCTCTACATTCCAAGATCTGTGGTACCAAGGTTTCCATATCACCCAACCTCTTCTTCAAGGTGGCAATTTCTGCATCTTTATCTTCAATTTCCTCATCTCTCTTTTGAATTTCTTCTTCAATTTCTATTTTTCATTTTTCCATTCTTCCTCCCTCCTTTATTTTTCTTCCCATAATTTAAAATTTGGGCTGACTGTATTGTAAAATTAGGAGGATTATGAATTGCTAACAATATTTTTGTTGATGGTTGCTCCTCATATAGTACTATCTGCATGGACTTAGACTGTTAAGTTGTCTCTGGCTATAGGGGTACTGTTTCTTCTCCCACATCTTGTTGCAAGATATTTTGTTCTTGTTCTTGCTCTAGCCGCAGGAACTCCTGCTCTAGTTCTGACTATTGCTGCATGAATTCTTGTTGCAGGACTTCTTGCTCATGCTGTAGGAAATCCTGATTTTCCTCAAACTCTTCCACAATGTTAGCAAGATCTACCAGTGTTATATTTGTTTCTCTCTCAAAATTTTCTTCTTCTTTGACATTCTCATACCCCATTGGATCTTTAGTGTCCTCATGTTATGTCTCACCAGGCTTAGGTCTTTCTTGTGGAGGTGTACCAAATGTTGGCCCAAATGGTATTGATTTCCTGGGAGGGCTCTCAAATTTTTCTTTGGTCACAAGACGAACACTATCAACCTTCCTCTTCTTAGAACTTGGCACGTTTCTTTCTATAGGCTATGTTTTAGCTTCCCCTTTTCTCATTTTTACTTCTCTTTGATGTACCCTAGTTCTTATTAGGGTTTCAAATGGAATGTGATCATTAGAATCTGATGAAAATCTTTCTTTTTCTGAGTGCCTTGATTCAGAAGAACTAATGTCTATGGTTTCTTCTGCTGCAAGAGGGTTCACACTAGAGCCATCACTAGAGTTTGAAGCACCAATAGTGGCTTCATCCATGCTCAATCTCCTGTTAGACCTATAAGGTTGAGGTAAAACCCTAGGTTTCAACTACTCAGGTCTAATTTGATCAACATTTATAAATTTTTCATAGGTCATTCCAGATACATCATGCAAAGACTTCTCAAATAGTAATTTAATTAGAAAATGGTGGGAAATAGAATTATCCCTACCCTTTTGGGTGTTGGAAACCATGATTGAGAAAAGATTGTATAGCATGTTAGGCACATTCATCCTCCTTCCGCGCCTCATGTAATTAGAAAACTTGAAGTGCACAGAATGAAAATTTGAATGGAGGCCCTCACAGGTGATGTATTTGATAACATAAATGGCTATCTGCTTCCATGACTCAAGCAGAGACATTCTCTTTGCACCCTATTTATCTATGCTCAATGGAGGGTTGTTCAGCTCTGTAAATTCAACCCTAGTTGATCTAGCATCTCTGGAAGTAAGGTAATTTTCACCATTAGTAGGTAACCCTGTGACCTTCACAATTCTTTCCTTAGTTGCCATGACTTCCAAACCTTTTACAGTGGCTTTTCCTTCAAAAATTGTCTAGGCGAATTCTAGAGCAGTGCCTTCATCAAAGCCATCCAACTTTAGGAAGTAATCTAACCATCCACAATCTCTAAATTTAGCCAAGCATTGTACATATTGCAATAAAACATCATGCATGGTGGGTTCATTTCAAATGAACCCACCTCCCATTATCTGCAATCAAACAAATACTCTACAATTTCTTTCCTATAATTTCATCTAAAGATCAAGTTCACCTTCCTGCAATACCTGCTAAATTTCTAGTGCCAATATCAACTAAATTTTCTCTTCCTTTTGTTTCACCTTTTTGCTTGCTACTCAAGATTATGATAGGGTCAATAATGGAAAGAAAAGGAGTGATAAAGGAGAATTATAATAGGAAGAAATGGTGGTTATAGTTAGCGTCACTTCACACATGTGAAGCGTCCTCTTACTCAAATTTCAAATCAGATCAATTTAAATTTTATGACATAGCCTAGCATGAATTGACATATGGGAAATATATTTCCATCTTTTCTTTCCCCCCAACCTAAATTTGGACATGTTTCCACACATGCGAGATGGGAGTGGTGATTTGATAGGGGATAATGACATTTTATATGAACATCTATACTAACATACAATGATTAAATGAATGCACTTAAAAGATGATAAAAAGATAGCAATTAATGCGCACATACCTAAATGTGTGGAGGATTCATTGCAAATATTTTGGAGAAAGTACCACTCTCTTTTTAGAGGAATAAATTGAGCAATTAATGAAGATGAAGTGGAATGAGGTGAGGTGGAATGAAGTGATGGAAGAGAGAGAAAGGTGGTGATGGATGGAAAAAAAAATGGAATCCCACGTAAGTAGAAGTCTTTATTATGAAAAGTATGTACCTTAATTAGCCAGAAGGAGGGACACTAGGTCCACTTCCTTCGGCTGCAGGAAGCTCAAATGTTGAATGTTGGGTGAATTTTTGCAGGAACTCTTCTTTGGAAGTTGGCTTGTGATAAAGTCTGAGGTGATGACCATTGAAAAGAACTTGAATTTGATGAGGTCAATGGTAGTAAGTTGAACAACTCTATTAGGAAAGACCTCAATGACTTCATATGGTCCTAGACACCTTGTCTGCAATTTTCTTGCATTGTCCTAACATCTTGAGTCATAGAGTAGGGCCTAATATCCTGGTAGGAATTTCTTGTCCTTGATAAATTTTTCATGCCACTTGATTTTTTGATTCTACTCAAGCTCTATATGATGTAGGGTTTCTCTTCGTATTTCATCTAAAGCATTTAGCTACATGATTCTTTCTCTTTGTGCCTCAAAAATATCCATCCCCAAATCTATTGTAGTCCTAAGAGTCTTACATTCAAACTCAATGGGCACCATGGTTGTTTTTTCATACAACATCTCAAATGGAGTGAAGCATGTGGTTGTTTTCCATGTTGTTCTATAGGCCCAACCAAATTCTAGTAATCTTTTTTCTCAATCCTTTCTATGGATAGCTACCATTTTTGTCAAAATGGCTTCAATTTCTCTATTGGTCACCTCAACTTAGCCATTAGCCTGGGGATGATAAGGAGTAGAATTCCTATGCCTTTTGTTGTACTCATTGACCAGTGTTGTAACAAGGGTTGATGTGAATTGAGCCCCTTGATCGGTCACTATTTCTCTTGGAACTCCATATCTTGTGAAAATCTCTTCATAAAGAAATTCTACAACCTTGTTGTCTCTTGCATGCTTCATGGCCTTAACTTCTACCCACTTTGTCACATAATCATTGCATAAAAAGATATAAGACTTATCATTTGATGGGGGGTCACTGGGTCCTACAAAAACCAATCCCCATTTGTCAAAGGGAGTGATTACTACCTTAGGGAAAAGTGGCATCTCATCAGATTTGGTTGGTCTTCCCATTCTTTGACATTTATCACATTTTCTGGTATACCTTCCTGCATCCTTGTGGAGTGTTGGTTAGTAATATCCCATGTTCAAAATATTCATTATTGTCCTCTTGGCTACAAAATGTCCTCCACATGGTTCATTGTGGCATGCATGCAAGATTTTATACGTCTCATCTTCTCTCACACATCTCCTCATGCCATGGTCTAGTCTAGTATAAAACAAACATCCAACAATCTAGGAGAAAGGAAAAGATTTTTCAATGATTCTCTTTTTTTATTTTGTAGAGAAATGAGAAGAAACTCTACCTATGACCAAATAATTGGCAATGTCACCATACTGGGGCATTTGCATATTGAGGGAGAATAGATGCTCATTAGGGAAAGAGTCATCTATTAGTTGATTATCTTCTAATGTAGTTAGCCTTGAAATAAAATATACAACATTGGCCTTCCTTGGCTTACCCACAATGGTTATATCAAACTCCTACATCAACAATAACCATCTTGCCAGCCTACCTATGATCAAAGGTTTATTCATGAGATATCTAATGCCTGCATTATCAATTTGCACAAATATTTATTAACCTTTTATGTAATATTTCAATTTGTTTAGTGCATAGATTACTGCCAAAATTCCTTCTCTATCACTATATAATTGAATCCAATTCCTTCTAAATTTTTGCTGACAAAGTAAATGGAACTTTTAACAACTCCTTTTTTTCCTAAGACTACTCCTATGGCATAATTTTATGCATTAGTATGGATGTGGAGAGGAAGCTCCCAATTAGGTCCTTTGAGTACATGAGCATGAGTCAAGGCTACCTTCAAGTTAGAAAATTCCTTGTCACAAGCTTCAATCCACTAGAATTCAACATCTTTAGTGAGAAGAGTATACAATGGTGTTGCTACCTTGCTAAAATCCTTGATGAAACACCTATAATATCCTACATAACCCAAGAAACTCCTAATATCCTTTTGTTTTGTAGGTGTGGGTAGATTTGTTATTACCCCAATCTTTGTAGGATCTACTTGAATTCCCTTGTGGGAGATGTAGTGGCCAAGAACTACACCTTCCTACATCATTATGAAACACTTTTTACTATTTAAGGACAAGTTTTTGTCATCACATCTCTGTAGGACTCTCCTAAGATTTTCCAATGCTTGATTAAAATCAACACCATAAGTGGTAAAGTCATCCATATAAATTTCCATGCAATCATGAGAAATGTCTGAGAATATGCTAATGATAGCCCTCTAAAAGGTTGCAAGTGCATTGCATCGGCCAAATGGGAGTATCGAGTAGGCATAGGTCCCCCATGGACAAGTAAATGTGGTCTTCGCCTAGTCCTATAGTGCAATTTGGATATGGTTTTAGCTATTGAATCTATCTAGAAAAGAAAAGTATTGCTTTGTTGCAAGTGTGTCCAAAACTTGAGCAATGAAGGGTAAGGGAAAGTGGTCCTTCTTAGTGGCATCATTAAGTTTCCTATAGTAAAAACAAACTCACCGTTTCCCTCCTTTCTTGGGAATAATCACTAATGTAGACACACACTGACTATTTGAAATGAGGTAGATAAATCATACATCTAGTAATTTTTACAGTTCCCCTTTTACAATTTCTCTTAGTGCAGGCTTAATTCTTCTTTATGACTATCTTACTGGGGTGCAATCATCTTTGATGTAAATTCTGCATGTAAAAATTTTAGGTTCCAATTCCTTCATATCAGGATAATCCCACACAAATGCATGTTGATGGGTCCTTAATAAATTTTCCAATAACAATTGTTGTTCTTCACTTAATTTACTATTAGCATTAAGATATTTTTCTTCTAACACTTGTACTTGTGTAGTTAACTCTATCATGGATGCTTCATTAACACATGGTAC
>VDFB02271358.1:578596492-578804366 GCA_007258455.2 Sequoia sempervirens
AACAAGAGTTGACATTGCAAACATAGATATTGAAGCAAAGCTGGAGAAACAAAAGGAAGGATTCAAAATACATGTGAGGGAGAAGAAAGGAAAGTCTAGTTAAGGAGAAAAATATCTAAAAGCTAAGAAGAAGAAGAAGGATAAGTCTTCCCCAGTAAGAAAATATAGCCCTCTGAAATTAGAAGCATTGTTTAATGGTATAGTTGAGCATGAAATGTTGGAACGAATTGCTGCCTTATGTACTAGTGTAGGTGACACTGATAAGTCTACAATAGAAGAGGCAATAGTTAGATACATAGTTACATATGATGCCAACATAAATAATATTAAAGGCCAATTGATTGAAGATTTGAAAAGTGCATTGCTTACAAGAAGAGAAGAAGCAATAAATAAAGATGCAAAGTTGAGATTATTTGCCTTGGAGAAAGTTAGTACTACCTTTTCAGATGAGGATAGAGCTAAATTAGCTCAATTATATAATAAAGAGTTCAGGACCAAACAAAGGATCACCACACTGATGAGCAAAGACAAAGATGATTTTGAAAGGCTCAAGAATGAAACAGTTGAAAAGGTTTCAAATTTGGAAAAGAGCTTAGGTATGACTTTAGATAGTAAAGAATAATTGCATAATGATATGTCTGTCCCAAAAGTTAATATTTCAGAAGATGCACAACATGTAGATGCTCTAGAACATAAGCATGAAGCAAAAAAAGAGAATGGGCAAGAAGATACCACTTTGATTGTAGAAGAAAATGTTGGTAAGATGCAGAAGGAGGGTACATAAATAGAGCACATCACACCTCCTCCAGAAACATGGAAGAATGCAAAACAAGAAGAGGTTGTACAAGACAACCTAGAGATATTTGAGGCACAAAATGATAAATTAGTTGAAGATGAAAAGAAGATTGAGAATGTGTCTAGTACTGCTGATAAGGAGAAGAAAGATGAAAACGTAGAAGATAACATTGGCGATAAGGAAAAAGCCAAGGAGAAGCGAGTTGAAGAAAATGTGAAGACAATTGATGAATCTTCCAGAACCTCTAGAGATTCCTTGAAGAGCTTATTGAGCATGCAACTCCAGTTCCAACTAGTTGTTTCTGCACAATTGTTACAAATTTTGATGCAACATGGTCAAGTAGATATGGACAAGATGTCCTCCTTGCACAAGTTGTTTCTCCGTAAATTGGTTTCAGGTCTTGGGAATTTGAAGGAGTGTTGACAATATTGATATCTCTCTTTAGTCAAAGTTGTTTGAGGTTTGGTGCTTTGAAAGTTAGTTTCTTAAGTTGTAGTGTATGACATAATTGTTTGAATGTACTAGGTGTGTACATTCCTTAGGTGAAAGTTGTTGTGGAGTTTTCTGGATTTCAAGGTGTTTATGGAATATTCTAGGTTGTGTTCAGGTGATATTTGTTGTCCGCGAGTTGTTGTTAATCAAAGGAAGTGTGTACTTAAAATTTTGATGGTGTTTACATGGGTAATGATCGACCTTGGTGTTTACACTAGATAAGGAGTGGTGTGGTCTGCTTTCACTTCTATCCACCACAAAAGTGTTTTGGTGCTGACCTAATTTGAATTTGCATAGTTGAGGTGCATAGCTGACCTTGGAGAAGGGTTTCAAGCTTGAGGATGATATAAATATGAGTTGAGTTGTTGAGGTATTCAAAGATAGTTAAGTAAGATGCAAATGATGCAAAGTGTAGAGTATTAGAGTGCGAATTTGTGAAGTGCAATGCAAGCTTTCATGTGTGAGATTACTGGATGCAGTGAGAAGAAGGTGTCTACAATTCTCCAGTAATGTTGTGAAGGTGTTGGTGATATTTTGGTGTATTTCTCTATTGAATTGAGATGGGTTTATCTATGAAACATTCTTCTATATCTTCTTTCTATTGTGGTAGTAAGCCTCTTGGCAATGAGCCTTTCTTTCTTTGGGCAGTGAGCCCTATTATATTTGGTGTTGATATTACTTTATATTGTGAGCTAATCCTCACTGTGGTTCTTCCCATCTTGTGTTTTCTATGTAAATCTAGTGTTCTCTTGTGCATGGTGTTGATTTATTTCAGTTTTTGTTATTCTCCTTTCATGCTAAATCATCATAACAGATTAAGGTTTAATTAAGTTAATGTGGATTTGAATGTGTATGAGGGTTTTGAAGGTTTAAGGTACAACTACTTCACCCCCCCTTTTAGTTGTCTTGTGCATTCAACAAAAGGTTATATCCTTCTTGTACTTTTCAACAACACTTCTAGGAATCCTTTCTCTTTCTTGCATCTTCTCTTGAAAGGTCTTAAAGAAACCCCATAACATGCTTTCTTGATTTTCTATGCTTCCAAATCTTCTTAAGTGATCCCTAATTTGAATTATAACAAGAATACCATCCAACCATACAACATTCTTTGCACCAGATAGTTCTTTGAGAAAGTAAAATAATAAACATATTCAATAAGGGTACCGTACTGGAATGCATACCAAGACTCTTTTGTCTTCTAAATATTCTCCATCAATTGTTGTCTCAAGAGCTCACATAGATCTATATGCCCAAACCTTCTTTCACTATCTGGTGAGTAGTATGAATAGTTGTTGCCAACACTGAATTCTCTCTGTTGGTGTAGTAAATATTGTAACCTATCATCATGGATGCATATTTAATTGTCTAATCATCTATATCCTTCATTTTGGTGACACACTTTTTAAATTTCACTCCAGTGAGCTTCATAACCATATCATTCTTCACGACCTTCATTGCCATAGCAGACCCTTAAGAGCATAAACATGTAACCACCTTGATGAATTTCTTGTTGATTAAATGCAACATATCAAACCACATAAACTTATCATGGATGTGGCTCAATGCATACTTAACCCATGTATTCTCATAATAGTTCATAGAATTGTTCCATACATCCAACTTCTTCTCTGTTAGGATCTCAAATTTTGGTTTCAACTCAAAAACATCTATGGTGAGCTCATTAATCCAACATTCTCTCAACTTTGAGCATGATCATATTCTTCCATTTTCAAATGAATGTACATTCACACATCCTTGGTATTCATTACACCATAATGAACTCTCAAAAATGCACCTTTCAGATCCATTTCCATGGATTTGAATGGATGTTTCTTGAACTTAGGTCTTGGCCATTCCAAGACATCAATTACTTGAGGGGTAAACATTATGAACCACTTCTAAAATTAGGGGTTTAGCAAGAGATGATAAATACCTTCAAATTCTTCTACCGGTAGGGTTTCACACAACAACTTCAAATCACCTCTTCTCTTCACTCTTCAAATGCTTGATTACAAATGAAATTTTTATATGCAAAAACACATGTAAAACCCTTTTTATGAAGACCTAAAGTGCATTGATTGCATTGATTAATGTTAGTTTAAAAATTTGACAAACCCTAACTGTGTAGTCATAGTCACCTCCAATCACTCTGACATCTCTGTAGCAATAATTTTTATGCCAAAAATTCCATAAGTAGATTTACCATGTTGATCTAAACATATACTAGTGTGCTTAGAACATCAAAACCACAACTTTGGTGGGGGATTAAGGATCTTTTTCTAAAAATCCCCTTGAGCCAAAGCTCTTCAATTAGTTTCTGGAGGGAACATCTACACCAAGGACTCATCCTTCACTTCACTTTCTTCTCTCCTTTCCTAGATCTTGTTCACTTCCTTCTTCATCTCTACCAGATCCAATTTCTTTGCCGGATCAACCTTCTTTTGTGAAATAGAGGGTTTCACATTTCTACTTCTGCAAAACTTTGTTACATGTCTTGGTTTACTACATTTGTGGAATGTGACACCTTTTTCAACAAGATTACTTCCACCCATTCTAGATCGACATTCATTAGCCTTATTCCCAAATCCATTACATGCATAACAATAGACATTGAAATATTGAGACATCATACCTTTATTGTAATCATTCATCGTGTTTTTTGTATTTAGTAGTTTTATGATTGAATATATTACATGTATAGCATTGATCGGGAAATGATTGAATAGTTTGATTCATTCTGCTTCTACATTATATAGATTTATGTCCAAACTTATTGCAGTAATAACAATAGCCATTAAAGCATGGGTACCTTTATGCATTTGGTTGTCTGATAGGTGGTCTCTTGACGTCTTTCTTCTAGTTTTGGATTTGTCTAATATTTCCCTTCTTGTCATCTTTCTTTTCAGCATTGTTTGGAGTTTAATCTACCTTTGAACTTTCACCTTTCTCAAACCCTAATCCTTCTTTGTCCTTAGAACCATTTTTTCCAACAATCATCTATCAAGTAGTGCAAATCTCTTCTTGAATAATTTCTTTCTTCATATCTGATCTTAAAGTAACAATCTCTTGTTCAAGCTTTGAACAATCTTCAGATTTATCTTTCAATTTGACATCCAAGCAGTCTTCAACTCTTTTACCTTCTTCAACTTGCACTTTTAGATTGGTGATAGTCTCATTGGATTGCTTAAGCTTCTCATTTGTTTCCTTGATCCTATCTATATCTTTCTTGAGTTTCTCTCTCAGCTTCTTAATGCACTCATTTGCATCACCAAGATCCCTTTTCAAATCTTTGTTCTCAACTTTTGCTTTATCCAAATCATCAAGAGCTGATTTGAGTTCTCCTTCCATTTCCACTATGCAATCTTCTTTAGTAAATCCTTTAGGGATAATCTCTTTTGGAGGAATAGGATACTTCCTTGTAACCATGTGTTCAACTCCAAGGTCTACCTCAGTGGTCAAGCCAATTGATGGAACCAAGATCTAATACCAATTTGGGAACACCCTAAATATTCAGAGGGGGGTGAATTATTATTCTTAATAACTTAAACATTCATTCAATGCATCACATTAAAATTGAAACATTGGATAGGAACATAGAAAGCATGCATCACATCAAAGAACAAAATAACACCAAATTTATGTGGAAAACCCACAAAGGGAAAAACCACGGTGAGGATTAGTTCACAATATAGATATTGTAACTAGTTACAAAGTTGATAGAATTGGTGGACTCATTGTCCAAAAGAAGAAAGGCTCACCATTGAAGGGATCACTACTCAGATAGAAAGAGATAGAAGAAAGGGTGGCTCACTGCCAAATATGAGTTGCTAACAATGCAGTTGACCTATGTTGAAGATATAGTTACACTAAAGCTCAAAATACTAACTTAACACATTTCATTCTTCATTTCAACAACAATTCACACTTCTATGCTCTGAATCTGGCACACACTTAATTATCTTGCATCTCAATTACTTCACATAAGGAATTAACCTTGTATATATACTATAATCAACCAAAACATCAATTAGGTTGACCCAAAACATGTATTATGCAATACTTCATCCCGATGGCTCAAAACTCAACCATGCATGCATTGCGAAGGAAACCAAAGCATTTAACACATTAAGATAGGTCAGCATGACCTATAATTATTTCCATAATTTCTCTCCAACCTTTACTCATCTCCGCACAACTTAAAATACTTGGGTTAGAACCACAAGTGAAGTAATAATAGAATGAACCATCTGTTCACTCACAACTTGAAACGTGAACAACAAAAACACTTGCCACTTAGAGAAAACATACTACAAGCATCCTCAAACACTTCTACAAATCCACATATCAAAATATTCATCTGCGGTGGAATGCAAAGCATTCCAATCATATATTTGGTCACAATTACATTGGTATTTCCAAACCGATACTCTGTCATTATTATCTTTGACTAAGGAAGACATCAAATCATGAAAATTTGAATTTAGAGTCCTCCAAAATATACCATAATTACCTCAAAATTGAATAACAAAATTCTTCATGGCGGAGCATTGCAGACCAAAAGATTGGTTCTCTGAACACTGAAACTACATTCCAAACTTAGGCAATTATCCAATCATTTGATCTTCACGAGACCAACACTTGTACATCTTTACCATGGATTTCCATCAATAATGGGTTTCCATCAACGAAAACACCATATAACATCATATGCTCATCCATCACACAAACTTCAATGAAAAACTTCCAACAATCTTTCCCAACAAGTTAGGTTTCCAACAAATAATTAGTGTAAGATCTAATTAAATAGAAATAAATTAGTTTTATAGATTATTAAGTTAAATAGATGGTTAAGGTTTCTTAACACATGATGATAGTTGAAGTTAATTTTGTTGATTTTCATTTGAGTGTTCAATGACCAACCTTGAGTTCTATTTGGTCAACGCTTCCTATAGTTGATGTGCTTTTACAATGGGCTTTCATATCAAACAAGAACACATGTGATTGTGTCCTAGTCTCACATACTTGTATCTTGCTTGTCACAATTTTGTTTGTAATTATTATTTTCCTTCAAAATCCATGCTTCTATTATGATATATGATTTCACAATAGGGAAATGTTAGTGAACAACTTTATGAGTCTTTTATGTGAGGGTTGAAGTTTTGAGAATTTCCTTTATCTTGGTTAGATCCCTTTTGTTAATTTTCATAATAATATGAAAGTATTGAAGACATATATTAATATGTTTATTACATATATACTAATGCAAGTTAAAAGTACTCTATATAGTTTGATATCGTACAATGCCTAAATAATGCTCTAGTGATGCTCAAATGAAGGTTTTGAATGATTAATTGGTACCCTAAGGCATGCCTTTAAATATGACATCCTAGATTCTAAATTTAAATGATTTTGTATGCATATCGATAAACAACAATCTAATTTAAAAAATAAAGGACTTGAAATGATGAAATTAAATTTAGTTAAAGTGGATGTGATTATAAGCATGGTTATACCCCTCAACCAAAACCATGTGAAATCATATTTTTATGATTCACTATAACTACCTTATAACAATTATAAAAATAAATAGTTGACAAATTATTTATTATTTTAGAAGTCAAAATATATTTAACCTTCAAAATAGAATGTTGACTATTTAAACTTTACCTTAAAAGATGGATCTCTACCCCCTATAAACATTAAGGAAACAACAATGTCCTTGGCCCAATTACATGATTATTTGTGGAAAGGAATCTACCATCAATTTGATCTAATTTCTTTTACGCATACATTGCTATTCCTAACTTATTTTTACATGATAGAACTATGTGGATGGTGCAATTTAATCTTCAAAAATATACATTATTGTATAAGAAGATTTTAATTATTTGAATTGTTCTTTGCATAGATGTACTTGGAAGGGGACAAAGTTATGATTATGTTTGGGTTTCTATTTACTCAACATTATGATTCACATAATTCAATAGCCTCCAAAACTAGGTTTTGAGTTTAGTCAAGTTTCATATTTCTTATATCTAAACTATTTTATGGGTGATGTATAAAATTTCTAGTTCTAGACAACAAAGATCCTAGAAGTAGATTTTAGAGATTCATCAAGTTGCATGGAGTATCAGAATAAAAAATATGCTATTTGGTCTCAAAGCTTTGGATTAGGTAAAGAGTCTTGTATTAATGAAGTTCTAAAAGATCGTTGGATTTATGAATTATCTAGATTTAATTATTTTCCTAAATTTCTAATATTCTAAAAATACACTCAAAATAAAGCTTATTAATTATCAAATTTATTCAAAATCTTTCACTAAAATCTAAATCTCTAATTTCACATTAAATCAGATTTAATCCATGGTTATGTCCATTGGATAGCCAACTAAATCACCAATCATCTAGATGCAACAATATATGAGCTAGGTTTAATTGGATGTCTTGTCCAACTTGGGGAACTTAGTCATTTGGTTTTCAGCATATGCTAAGGTTGATAAAAGACAAGGTTTATAAAGTGATCAGTTATAGCGTATAATCACTTAAAATTTCTCATCAAGACAAATTTGATGTTTTGGTTGCATCAACATACATCCCATGAAGTCAAATTCAAATGAAATGTCACGTCCTGTTAGAAATTGGTTTACCTTTACAGCAAATTTGGAAAGCAAATAAGCTAGATTCAAAGGAGGTATTTTTTTATTAGAATTAACTTTAGTAGTTTGTGAGTTCCATCTTGCCAATTGTTACTGTAGTTATAACGTCTCATTTGAGAGCCCAAAAGCCTTCCTTTTGTTTGATCTAGATTCTTTCCTAATTAATGCAGGCCCCCCAAAAGGAAAGAAAAAGCATAAACAACCATTGGAAGCACAAAACTAGGGGTAAACCCATAGCAGGATGTAGTTTTTTTAAACTCCAAATGCATTAAGTGAAGTGCAGCATTCACAGCTAGAGGATCACTTTCGGCTCAATATATTTCACATAGTTAACACTCTTACTCATTCTCATAACAGAGGTTTTTGGTTTTCAGCTTTGATGATTTCTTCAGTCTTACAATGGAGAGCATCTCACGGGAGACTGCATTTCCCCTTCGCTTTCTTCTTTTGATAGTAATGGTTGTGATGTATGCATTTGTTGTGGGGTTGGAGAATGTACTGAGTTGCAGGACTATTCTTCTTCCAGATAGCTGTCTGCAGTTTTACTGGGAGAAAGATAACATTGCAGGCACATAATATTTTTTTTGTTGGATCTTTTAATGAAAGATGTTAGCTCTAGCAAGGAGAAGATATTGATAATTGATTGTTAATGATATCAAGTTTCCATAATTCATATTGTTTATTGTCAAGTGATTTCTGAATTCAATTGTATGGAGGGTTGAAGAAAATATTATGGTGGTGTGCAGTTTGTGTTTGTTTTACTCAATATTAGTATTATGTGGAAAAGTGCTACCCTTATGTATCAATTTTCAGTGGAAGGCTATTTGGATTGTTTTTTATATAATGGATTATAATATTATGAAGAGTATAAATTTATATGAGAAGTGGTTCTTGAGACTATCTTAGTTATAAGAAAATTGAAAAGTTTACTTTGTATTTAATATTGTTTTAATACTAAAATTAAAATGAATTGTTTAGATAATTCTTATATTTTGATTTTATGTTAAATTTATATGTTCACTGTTGATTTATATAGAGCTTTCAAGGCTTATCTTGGGTTAGTAATTAAATACAATTTGAAGCATAAAAAAATACTCGGTTAAGCATGATACTTCAATCGAAGTGAATTAAGTGAGACTTAAAATAGATATACATGTTGAATTGAAGTGGGAAGAAATTAGGTCTCTCATAATTTCAATGATTAAGAGAGAGTTGCTCACTATATTGATCACAATTATTTAACAATGGTTCAAAGTCATTAAATTGAATGGATTGGATGAAAAGTGGTAAAATTTGAACTGGATCATCCTCATTATTTTATGTTGGGTTATGATTGTGTCAATGATTTGATTCCATATAGGGTATTGTGATTGTCCTCTATGGAATCTCTAAGTGTTTCCAATTATTTTTGCAAGATGTATATCTATATAAGAAATAATGTGTAGTTCTAAGAAGCCTTGTTGGGACCTCTTGTAACAATGGGGAAGAGTGATCAACTTCCTTGTTAGTACTCAAGCCTCAAGACTAATTCAATAGTGAGAAAGACATAATAAATAGATGTGTTGGATATTGATGTAGACAATGAAGTTGATGGATAAACCAAGCATTAGTGACATATGTGTGAATATATTGTCCCATATTATATTCTCTCCATGATATTCAATGTCTATAATGGTCATGTGATGATTAAAGTGGACTAGAATACAAAATCTAAACCACACAACTTGAGGCCTTTTAAGATATTGAACTTCTTAAGAACATAAACATGTGTGCAAAGTAGTGTAAAATAAAAGGAGGGAAAGGTATACATTTTTCTCCTCTACAATTTCATATATGGAACAATAGCTTACTTTATGGAAAGGACAACAAGAAAATCAAAAAAGATAATTGCATAATGCTACACAAAAAATGGTTTGATTATACAAGGGACACAATCTTGGATATATATATACACACACGTATATACATGTATATATACATGGATACATACATACATACATACATACATACATACATACATACATACATATATATATGTGTGTGTGTGTGTGTGTGTGTATATATATATGTATATGTATATGTGTGTGTGTGTGTGTACACACACACACATATATTCCCTTGTATTTTTTCTTTGTGTGAGATTGGACGATCAGGTATTAGGTTGTAGAAAACAAAATTTGATGACAACTTTGATGCATATCAAGGAAGGAAAAAATACTCAGATTGTTAGATATGAATGATATAAAACATGTGATTCAAGGCAATATTGAAGAATCTAACTAAGGGTTGTCTAACTAAACAACTCCACTACATCAATCCATAAGCACAATAGAAATACAAATAATCTTGAGCATCAATCACACATTCAAAAGACAACAATGTTCGAAATAAAATATTTTCTTAAGCAATAGTAATTACATAAAAACATTTGAAATTGTAATCAAATCCTTGAAGCCTTATAAATACTCAAAATTCAAGCCTTGAAGGCTTATAATAAACATTGATTTCATAGACTATATATAGACTCCACATGAGCCTCCCCCACTTGCACACTTTTCAAACTAAAGATCTTTAATTAATGCTATCTCCTTGGTTTCCCACTTTAGTGATTCTTATATGTATCTATTTAGTAACATCATTACACACTTCCAATGAATAGGATGGCCTCTCATGTAAAAATTAAAATTCACAACTATCCTTAACTCCTAAAGCTAACTAGGCCTTATAATGAGTTAGTACTATAAGAAATGAAAATAAAAAATAAAGCATTACAAATAATAAATTAAAACACTATTCTAATGCAAGAAAACCTCTAGTTGAGTGTCAAATGTGACATTCCCAGGACGTGGTTGATATGTGTGTAGGAGTTAATGGTAACTCCTAACACCCCCAAGAATGGTTGCTAGACCAAAATATCTTCCACAAGAGAGAAAATGGAAAGAATAGCTTGCTATAAAAATGGATGCAATATTTCAAGATTGAATATGTGATGTGCATATGGTGCCTTGTGTATAAAGACAAGTTGTGAAATGGGATTAGACAATATCTTGACATGTGTCTTAAGACAACTACCTCAATAGTATTAATGACCTAGGTAATAATCATTAAATAAAAGTCAAATAAATAAGATATGATAAGGTATTATCTAGACAATTAAGACTTCTAGAGAACACACCTAGGACCTAAGTAAACCTAACATGTAAATAGAACACACTAATTAACTAGTTAGGTAAAATACCTATTTACACCAACACCCCCCTTAAGTGCAACTTAGGGAGAATATTATTATGTAAAGATGAAAAGATGAAGATGGGTCCTAGCTACAAGGCCATGTTAGATACCCATGTACAACTAAAAATGCAATCTCTCACAAATGGAAAAAAGGATAAAACCTAGCGGGACAAAACTCCTCTTGAAAAGAGATAAAAGATACAAGAAAGATGATGTATGGAGGAATCTTCTTGGTAGATCATGAGGATGATGCCACAATCCAAATAGCTACATGCCCAATCATAATAGAAGGTGACAAACCATGAATAAATGGAAACTGATATTGAACTAACTCCAAAGACAAAGATGAAATAACAATAGTTGTGCCATGAATACCATCAAATAAGACAGATAAACCCTCAAATTGGTCCTTGAAATGATGAAAATGTGGGATGTATGCTATCATATGGTTTTGGACATAGAGCATACCCACTTTTCCAATTTCATTCAATAACCCTAGAGATCTCAATGCAAAGGAGAAAGAGATCTTGGAATAGGGTGATCCTAGGGGCTGAAAGTAAACTAAGAAGGGTTTCACCACCAAGTAAGAACTTGGAAAAGACAATGAAATGCAAGATGCAACACTAAACCCTAATTGAATGTAATGCACTATAAAATGACCTAGAAAAGATGAAATGAAGGAGAAAGCTACAGAAAGGAAGGTGTGCACCTGGAAATCTAGAAATGGATGGATGGAGGTCTAGAACGCTAGAAAATATGACTTTAATGCTAACTAGGGCTCATTTTCCAGGCTAGGTGAATCAGTCTAGAATCTGGAAAATTGTGCAGGAATGGGAATCTACCAAATGGGAATCTGAATCTGTAAAAAACTAAAATTTGACTAGAATTGGAACTCATTTACTAGAAGTGGTGAATCAGACTAGTTGGGCTTTTCTAAAGCTTTAAAGTTTGATCCTACTCTTCTTTGTCTACTTTTTCCTTCTTGATTGGTTTCCAAATTTGAATATCTAATTTGCAACATGTAGCTCTTCTCCAAGGTTCTCCAAGACTTGATGACAACTTTGACAACTTTTAATGGCTTGACAACTTTTCTCCAACCTTGCCCCTTAGGAAATTTGCAACATAGACCTGCAAATCACACACAAAAGAGAGGGAAAAATGTTGTTGGGTTAGTGGATAGGGGTTTTCCTTGGTCAAACCCCTTGTTGGTAATTAAACCTTGAAATAGAATGAAATATGAATGAAGAATGAACAAGATATGATGTTGCAACTCACCAAACCCTAGCAATGTGATGCTACAAACATGTATGAAGTGGCTCCAATGGATGTAGATCTTGAATCTTGATTGAATGATGTTTATCTTGAATGAAACACTTGCTTGAACCATAAACCATACATCACAATTGTTAGCTCAAAAAAAAACATGATGCTTGAAGTCCTTGACATGATGATTGATGCTTGAATGTTGCTCTAAAATGCTTGATAATCTTCCCTTGAATGCTCTCATAAACACTTGTGAACTTAAATTTTCTATAAGGATGAATGCTTGAATGCTTGGGGTTAAAATGAGAGAAAGAACCTTGTATTTATACTCAATTATGCAATAATTCCCAAAATTACAACACTACAAGATGACATTAGATCTAGGAGAATAAAATCCCACTAGAAATTTGAATTAATTTTGATTTTGGCCCACACAAGACTCATTCACCTAAGGTGGAAAATGAGTCCCATTAGGCCTAAATTTTGGGACCAAATTTAAAAATGCCTAGAAATGTGTGAAACCGGGTTTGGGACCAAAAGATCTAGGTGGGACCCATTCACCCAAGGTGGCGAATGAGTCATAGATCACTAAATCTGGGCCATTCAAACCTGAAACACCCGAATTATGGTTGGATAATGATTGGTGTCAGGATTATCCTAAAAAATATGCATTAAATGGGGCTTGTGGATGCAAAATAGGGCCAATTAAAGCATAAGGAAGCCCAATTATTAATGAAAATTCTAGAAAAGTGTGAAAGTGTGTTACAACACTTTACAACACTTCAAACAAGGAACCAAAAAGCTCATTTAGTTCACAAGGGCCCTAAACCTAATGCAAATATATTAGGCATATTGCAACACTAAATCAAGGCCAAGTTAAGGGGACCTTTTTTCGTTGTTACATCTAGCCCCCACTTTAGTGAGAGGAGGAACTTGCTTCCAAATCACACTAAAGTAGACCAAATTCCACAATGATCAAAGGGGTTCAAATGTACCAATGCTCGCAAGATAGGACAACCATGACCAAGGGGTTTGCACAAGCCCCCAGGACCAAGGTCCTATGGTAGACCTACATAAGCACAAAAGAAGACACATGAAATTGATATAAAGAGCAATAACAAGACATAAGCATGCACTGCCAATGACATACAGAAAATGAAACAACATGAAAGGGAAAGAGGCGGATCAAGCTTCACCCATTTGTCCAATGTGCTATCGATAAGATCTAGGTTGTTTTTCTGAAAAAAAAATGCATACTCACTATGAGGCAACATACCTCTAGGCTATCTATTGGGTGAGAATTCCTAAGAGGGTGAGACACATACATTCATGGCTGGTATGTGCTTACACAAACATGTGAGTGGCTATGGGGAAAGTCATGCCTTGGTTGGGCTTCCCACTCAAACTATACCAAAGTTATACCCCCTGATGACTTTGATAAGGTGCCATGAAAAAATTATTTTCAAGTTTCATGAGGCAAGCAAAATTTCTTATTCTTGGAGCTCATGAACAAACAAGATGGTTCTACAGGCATGAAAGTTGTGTTATGCGAGGTGGCCATATAACTACAAATGCAAATGCAAAATGAGGAATGTTCAAAGGAGTCTTGATTTGTTCATGCAAGGTCTTAACTTAGGGAACATTATGCCTAATGTCTCCAGGAGAGGACCAATCAAAGAATAGAAGATTCACAACTTAGGGGATGTAGTGTTGCATCAAGCCACCAAGAGGAATATAATATGCTAAGAGAGATCATGCTCTTGAGGGACATCAATGTCATCCACAAAGCAAAAACACATCATATGAAATAAGAAAACTACACCATGAACCATGAAAAAGAAAAAATGCAAAAGAATAATGCCAATGTATGCCCCCACTTTAAAGAAATTGCTAAAAACATTACTTTAAAGTAGCAAATGATAAATACAAACAATAAGAAGACATGAGAGCTAACTTGGAAAGCCCTATGCCAAGTCATATGTTTCCAAATTAAACTATGTCATGTAAGAGAAAAAGAAAAGAGAGGTGTTGCCCCAAAAATGAAAACACCAAACACATAAGGGATTTATGGATTTTGGGTTAGTATGCTCTTGTTGCAATGTTGTTAGAGAGCTCAGAATTGTCATCATTTCCAAAATACACATAGAACTAGAGGAATGGCACAAAGAAAGTGAAAACAAAGAAACACCTTTTGGACCAAGATGGAAGAAAAATGAATGTCTTGATGCCTTGTGTAATCCCCAAAAGGAAAACACAAGAAAAATGAAAAAAAGATAAAGAAAAAGAAAAAGCTTTTGGGTCAACATGGAAGAGACATAAATGTCTTGACACCTTGTGTCATCCCTAATAGGAAAACACAATACAAAATGAAAAAAGATAAAGAAAGAGAAAATATTTTGGGTCAACATGGAAGAGACATAAATGTCCTGACACCTTGCCTCATCCCCAAAAGGAAAACACGAGACAAATGAAAAAAAGTGAAAAGATGTATGACATAGAGAAAAATGAAGGTACAAATAGAGGAATGTCACAAAGAGAGAGAACATCAAATAGAACATCATGGGGGATCACATCATGCACATGCAATCATACAAAATAAAATAAAAATAAATAATGCAAAAGACTAGTAAGGCATAGACAAGTCAACCTAAAGCACATCATCCGTCTCCCAATCTCAGTTTGTATAAGCGGAAGGTGGACAACGAACCTAAGGAACAATGAAAAATGCATTACTAGGACAAGACTATCTACCTCTTGTCCCCACTGAGTGCAAGACAAGAATGAGCCGAGTTAGGTGATGGGAAAGGTCATGTAATAATGAGAATAGAATGTTCCACAACTATTACATGACAAGGGGTGAACAAGGGATGTTTTGCAATCACTCGATGGTAATCATTTCAATTGAAGTAAAAGTTGTTTAACTAAGGAAAAATTCAGGTTAGAAATAAATGACATAAAAAAACTAAACCCTAGCTAACAATGAAGCACAATGGAACATAAAAACATAAACAAATGAGCAATATCACTAAAACCTTCATGCACTCCATGATTCACCTTCATTTCCCTTCTCCATTTTGCTGTAAATAGTATTTTCCCTTAGATTTTTATGAGCAACTATGACTTGTGACAAAGACCCAAGCAAAATATTGAAGGATTTGACTCAAGAAATGACAAGTGTACTTAGAAATTTGCAAGCATGAAGTGAGAAAATGGGGCTAACCTTGCCTTTTTTATAGAAAGTCAATTTTTGGATGAATGGCCAAGATTGACAGTCGAAAAATGCCCTAAGATGGAAGGATGAGATTGAATGTGACAACCAACAATTAGGTTTAGGGAAAAATTAGGGTGAAATTTGAAATGGGGGGCTATGATTTAATTTTAGGAAAATTAAATCAATGGAAAAGAATGTATGTGACAAGAGGATATTGGGCACAAAAAAAGAGATTGTTGGAGAATCAAATAAGAATTTAAAATTATTTGATTTTAAGAGGCTAAGTTGACTTTTTGAATTAAAAATTGATTTAATTCAAAAGAGGTGGGGCCAAGACAGTAAATAATAATTTTTAATTATTTACTTGGTGGAAAAATGGGAATGAGAATTTAAATAAATGATTTTATTTAAATTTTGGAGAAAAAGACAAAAGGACAATTAAATAATTAATGAAAATTGTTTAATTGCAGAGGAAAAGGATAAAGAGGATAATAATTAAATAAATTTAGGAATTTATTTAATTATAAAGAGACATAGGAAGTTAGTGACGTATTTAAATAAATAAATGAAATTTATTTAAATAATTAGGACGAAAAAAAGATAAAGTAAATAGTAATTAAATAAATTTAGGAATTAATTTAATTATAGAAAGATATAGGAAATTAGTGATGTATTTAATAAATAAACTTAATTTATTTATTTAAATAATTAGGAAAAATAAAAGACTTGAATTAATTAAATAATTAAGAATCATTTAATTAATAGTTGAATTTGGACTATAGGACATAATTAAATATTTTAATTATGTTGAGAAGAAATATGGTAAGACATGGAAAAATAAAGCTTACAGGCCTAGGTTATTTTAATGTGTCTACATTTTCCCCCTCTTTGTCATGTGATGTAGTTTATCACATTGTGACAAAGGAAATTTGAGTCAAATGTGCCCTAGTGTAAGCAGGGTAGACCCATGCCCCCTTAGAATTTTTTTGCAAATTTTCAAAAAAAATTGAAAATTGTTCTAACAAGTCAAATTAATAGCCAAAAATTCCCTAGGATGAAAGAAATGATTTTTAGGGCCTTCAAGGTAGACATAATGCAGTTTCAAGGCTTAAGCAAAGTGCAGCAAGCACAAACCCTATTAAAACCCTAATTTTGAGGGGGTATAAATAGGAAATTTGCATATCAAAGGCTCATTTTGCACATTTGGAGTTTGGAGATTAGAGGCTCTCAGTGAAAATGGAGTGCATTCCCTACAATGAGCACATAGCATACCAAGTGCGGACATTCAGACGACCAGAGGGCGTAGGAGATCTAGTGAGTACTTACAAACCCACTTTGTCAATTTTTGATTTCACACATTTTTAGGTAGGGTAAAAATTTAGCAGTCAATCGCATAATTCAAGGATAGCTACAAGATTGTCTATGATTTGATGCAAGTGTTTAGAACACACCTAGGGTAGGGTAGGTTTTTGAATTTTTGTGACACAATTGCTAGGGTTTGACGCATTTGTAGAGTGCTTATTCGCATCTACGTATGCACAATGCAACTAGCTATAGTTATGTGCAACTAATAGGGCTTAGTTGTAACTGCCTTCGGAATGATGCAAGTATAGGTATAGGGCACAATTGATTTTGGGGTTTGATGCATTCGAGCTCCTATGACGCATCTGCGAAAGCATGCGACACATTCGCCACTATATGACACAATTGCAAATTTTGTGATGCAATTGAAAATTATGCAATGCAATTGAAAATTATGTGACGCCATTGAAAATTATACAATGCAATTGACTGGTGACAAAGTTTCTCTACATTAGGATTGAATTGCTTTTATGACATGTGCAAAATAGGTTGAGGTAAGTTGTTTAATTGACACAGTGTTTGTCATGTTGGACATAGGTTCATCTAGATCCAATATACACATGAGATTCACGACCACTAGAGACTTATTGGTTGCGAGACCAGTTGACCAACACTAAAAAGCATAGGCTATGGTGTCTTGGCTTGTATCACATTACATTCGTGCCCGTTATTAGGAAAAATAGGAGGATGCTGACTACACTTGCCGAGAGATGGGATTCAAAGACATGCTCTTTTCACCTACCTACAGGAGAGGCTACCATCACATTGGAGGATGTTTATAGGATCCTACAACTGTCGATCCAAGTCGACTAGGTCAGATACAATCTAGGCTGAGGATGTCAGGTGTTGACCACCTATTATGTATATGATGATGTGACACAACTGGCGATTGACTAGTATGAGATTAGATGGGAGGCACTAGCTACGTGATATGAGTGATTTGATTGTGTATTGTGCACTTTGATAGTCGAGGTAGTGATTCTAGATTGTTGAGGACATGGATTTTTGACCAAATGGGGAGAGATGCTAGTTGGGATGAAGGCTAGTGAGACTCTATATGCCTAGTGGCCATGCTTTCTAGCGATGGTGTACTTTCAACTGCACGATATAGTATATCATCAAGGATAGTCCATGAGTTGTAGTCACTCTTTTGATGCTTTGGGCTTGGGAGCACATTGCAGTGTTCCATCCACTAGTTGGTCACCATTGGGGGGCCAACGTACCATATGCATACATGTACAAAGAAGTAATCACACAGACACATGTCAAAGATATTGGTTATTGGAAACATGCATTGGATACCTTGGTTAGCTTCATATGGAGGACTTGGATGGATTGTACTGAGTGGCCTAATGAGGATGAACATCTATAGTGGTGTCAAAAAGAGAGGTATCTTATTGGGTGGATTATTCAATCACAACATATAATTGACAAGTACTTTCTTGACCGAGTGTTGAGATAGTTTGAAGAGAATCAAGGAGTGCCATAGGGTCTAGTAGTGTTCACTTGATCATCCAAAGAGGTGACACCATGGTGCACAATGATTGCAATGATGACAACTGACCAACATATTGACAACTTACAAGCACAGTAGTGGGGATGGAGAGGGGGACCAATAGATGCAGGTATCACACCTAAGTTTGATACATGGTGACTTGTGCATAGGCCAGTTCCATTGAAAAATACTAATCAACTAGCTCCAGTGGTTCAACAACGACGAGGTCCTCAGGGTATGAGAGGTAGAGGGAGATGGAGAGGAGATGGAGGGAGAGGAGGTGGTGGTCGGGGAGATGGAGGAGATGGTGGAGATGGTAGAGATGGTGGAGATGGTGGAGATGGTGAAAATGGTGGTAGGGGTAGGAGAGGAGGGGATGGTGGGAAGAGACAACGATGAAGACTATGGAGGAGGAGTGGGCCACTATATCCTATCTAAGAGGAGGGAGAGGAGGAGGAGAGAGAGGAGGGCGGATAGAAGGAGGCCATGCTAGATGTGGAGGCAAAGGGAGTATAGCCAAGGTGTAGGAATTAGAGGTTGAGCTTTAGGCTCTATGGGTGGAGAGCTATGGCTTATATGTAGAGAGAGACACAACTGTTATCAGGGCACAACAAGTAGAGTAGAGGAGTTTGGACTTTATTTCCACCTGTAGTGGGTCCTCAGCCGACATGGTTAGAGTGATTGCTAGTACTGGGAAAAAAGAACAGTATTACCGACAAATCTATGTTTATGCAGTTTATGATGATTTCCTAGGTTTATATGATAATTTATGCATTTACTTTTATGGTGCTATGGATGTCATGTATTGAAGAGATGCATATGATTATGAGATGTAATGTTATTTTATGTCAATACAAATATATGCAAATGTATGCAATGTAGTAATGATTTATGAACATACCATGCAGTTCATGATGGTTATAAAATGGACTGATAATGCATGTAATGTTCTCTGATTATGGATAATATGATTTTGGTATGGATTATGCTTTATGTTATGATTATAGCCATCATGTATTTATGTGAAGCAATGACATGTATGAGTTATGAAATAGAAATGCACCTATATGTTATGTTAATGAAAATGATATGTAAATGGATTTATGAAAATGTGGGATGTATAGCCTATGTGAAATGTATTAATGAAAATGTCTACATGGTCGCATGTGCAACTTTGTTTTTGTGTGTCACAGGACGTTGTCAGAGGGAAAAAGAAGAGGGATTGTTAAACAAAAGGGGATGGATGTTAGTGTGGGGAAATAAACCTTCAATATTTTTCCAAAGCACAAATAGGTGTTACATTAATCATCATTGGGTGGATTATTGCAATGGAAAACAAACACCATGATATGAAATAAATCAATAGTGTGCAAGGTCATGCCATCACATAAAATAAACAATTGTAGACAAGGAAGATCATGACTCATATGAGGAGCCCAATTTCCCTAGTATTTTTTCCACAACCAACCAAAGATAGTCATAAAAAATAAAGACAAGTCATGAAATGTCGTTGCTCTTCTAAATCATGTACAAGACATCCTCGAGGTGGCTAGTATCATGACAAAAAATCAAATGACAGATGCGACTATATTTAGAGACAGTGTTTGCCAAGAGTGTTTTTGGATGTAAGGGTTATTAATGCCAAGATGTTGATTTAGGTTTTTGGACCTTTTGAACATGATGGAAAGGTTAGAATTGGCCCAAAATGACTCAAAATTTCAGCTACCTCTTGGATTTGGCAACTTTAACCCTCAACTAAAACCCTTATAAATGAGACAAAACATAATGAAATTTGATGAAAGGAAAGGAAAACCTATCTTTCTTTGACATCCTAGATTGAATAGTGAGGTTCTTGAAACCCTAAAATGTACCCAACAAAATCTTCAAGCCAAGATGAAACCATCATATTTGGGAGGGAATCTGCAACCCTGGAGCTCTAATACCATTTAGAAGTTAATGGTGAATCCCAACACCCCCAAGAATAGTTGCTAGACCAAAATATCTTTTACAAGAGAGAAAATGGAAAGAATAGATTTCTATGACAATGGATGCAAGATTAAAATATTGAATATGTGATGTACATATGATGCATTGCTTATAAAGGAAAGTTGTGAGATAGGATTACACAAGATCTTGACATGTGTCTTAATCCTGTACAATGATACAACTATCTCAACAATATTAAATGACATAGGTAACAATCATTAAATAAAAGTAAAATAGATAATATATGATAATATCTTGTCTAGACAAATAATACTTGTACATAACACAACTAGGACCTAAGTAAACTTAACATGTAAATAGGACTTACTAATTAACTAGTTAGGTAAAATACCTATTTACACCAAAATTGTGGATGCTCTCATTTTGTTAGCATAACATTAGAATTTTTTTATCATTGATTTGATAACATAAGTTTGTATTAGATATTGGTGATGAAATGATGATCAAGAGGTTGAATTTATAGAATTTTAGAGAAAGGATTGGATGAATACCATGGATCATGAGTTTGATACATGATTGTTGTAGCTAATTTGGAGAGGTTGCAAACATGAGAGAGTTAAAAATTACTCTAATTTTTAATTAAAGAATGATTATTGGTTTGATTAAATTGTTAACATAGTTGTTTGGTGAGTTAACTATTTGAATGTAGTTAAATGAGTGCGAGGAAGTTGATTGAGTGTATGAGGAAATTAGGTGATTTGATGAAGGACTTGATTGAGTTAATTGATGAGTGTGTTGGAATTTTGTGTTGTCATTGATGTCAATGGAATTTTTTTGTTGCATTGATGTCAATATTTAGAGATGCTTTGATTGGTTGCATTATGTTGTCCTTTGTAGTATCATTGATGCTAACCTTTACTGTTGCTTTGATAAGCATGTGTGTGGTTGAGTTGCTACATTATAGTTGGTTTGGTGGTAATGAGGAACTGTTGAAGATGATGAGAATGTGTTTGTGGTGCTTGGTTTCCAAGTGCTTTTGATAAAATTTAAATAAAAGAGGAAACAATGTCGTGAAGAGTGTTTAGTGTAGTAGAGGGGCATTCAGTGTTTTTCTCTACATTTCTTCATGGATGATGATCTACTTCTGTAGTTTGGATATGTTGATTAGAAGTGTTCAGAGGTATTACATCTAGAGTTTTAGGTTTTGGATTGTTGTGCAAAGAAATTTGTGTACACTAGTGTGTGAACTTATAATTAGTGTTGTCTACGAGAAATGGATTTACTCCACATTTCTTCATAGTTTGGTTTTTGGTCTTGCAAATATATGGAAGGTTAGATTGTTGTTTGTGTTTTGGTGGTCTACAAGGTTGTATTCAGGTGTTGCCATGTGTGAAAGGTTAGATGGTTGTGCAAAATAAATATGTTCTTTTGGTGTATGATGTTGTGAAGGAGGTGTTATATTTCAAGGTGTTGATGGAATATTCGAGATTGTGTTTAAGTGTTGTGTGTGGTCTACAAGTCATCTTTGTATAAAAGGAAGTGTGTAAATTTTTTAATAGTGTCAATATAGCTTTGGTCGACCTTGGGTGTTTACACTAATTGTAGATGTGATTCAATGTTTATGGAAGTGTGGCATAGCATAGTTGTATGGATTTGAGTCTAAGTTAAGGTGTGTTGTGGTTTTCCTTCATTCCTTTCCACCATGAGAATGTTTTGGTGCCAACCTAATTTGAATTTTCACATTTGAGGTGCATAGCTGACCTTATGAATTGTTTTCAAGGTTTAAGATAGTATATATGTGTGATAATTTGATGGAGGATGTATGAGTGATGTGTGTAATGTAAAGTATTGATATGTGAAGTGTGAAAGTGTGAAATGCAATGTGAGCTTTAATGCCTAAGACTACTAGAAGTAGTGAGTAGAAGGTGTCTACATTCTACAGAGAGAGTGTGAATGTTCTAGTGAAGTTGTGGTGGAACTTTTCTATTTCTTTGAGATGGATTTATCATTGTAACAATCTTCTTTCTTCTTCATTATATTTTGGTACTGATCTCTTCTTTTCTTTTGGCCAATGAGCCCTCTAACAGTGAGCCTATTATATTTGGTGTTGCAATTACTTTATATTGTGAGATAATCCTCACCATGGTTTTTCCCTTCTTGGGTTTTTCAAGTTCTGGTGTTGTCATGTGTTTGGATGTGTTTACATTACTATTTCTTATGTTTACATTCTATTGATGCATGGTAAGTGTTTAATGGTTGCTAAGGGTTTATGGACTGATGCCAATTTGAATGTTAATGAGGGTTTTGATGTACAATTGATTCACCCCCCTCTTAGTTATCTTATGCATTCAACAATTGGTATTAGAGCAAGGTTTTCTTGGAAGAAAGCTTAACTGCTTGAGGTAGATTTGGGATGGTGGACAAGGAGGCTCCTCTATTTGATGGATCTAATTATGCATTCTAGAAAACTAGGATAGAAGGTTTCCTTATTTATCTAGGGTTTGGAGTTTGGAAGTCTATTGGAATTGGATATATAATGCCAACAAATGGTCTAAGTACTGATGATGAGATCAAGGCATATGATAACAATGGAAAAGCAAGGTATGCTATTTTGAGTGGTCTTTATAATTCAAAACTTTTGGAAGTTATGAGTCTTAAAATTGTTGGTGAGATTTGGAAAAAGTTGGAAAGTATCTATGAAGAAGATGATAAAGTCAAGAAAGAAAAGATGTAGAATTTGAAGACCAAGTTTGAAACCCTGTGGATGTCAAAAGATGAAGATATTACAAGCTACATGCATAGAGTGGAGGAATTTTTTAATTCCATCAAAGGTCTTGGTAGGTCTTGGTGGAAAACTTGATGAAGATGAGGTGGTAAAGAAGGTGCTAAGAACTCTTACTAAAGCTTATATTCATAAGGTTTTTGCTATTAAGGAAGCTCAACATTTAAATAATTATTCTAGAGATCAGTTATTTGGTGCTTTAACTGCTTTTGAATTGAGAGAGTTTAGTCCAGGTGATTAAAGAAAAGGGATTGATTTTAAAGTTGGTAAAGAAGAGAAGAATGAGGAATCTGATCTAGATGAGTTTGATGAGATAGAAGCAAACTTTGTGAGGAAATTGAAAAAGGGCACTAGAAAATATAGAGGTAAGTTACCTTTCAAATGTTTTAATTGTGGAAAGATAGGTCATTATGCTTCAAGATGTCTAGTCAAAGTTTCAAATGATAGATTTAAGGAGAATAAATGAAAACCAATCAAGAAAAGTTATTATGTTAAAGAAGATGCTAACATATCTGATGATGAGGATAATGAATGCTTGTTCATGGCTCTAAATGTTGGAACTAATTTTTCTAACTCTAAGAGATGTATGGAGGAAGTTTCTTTAGAAGAAGTTCATAATGGAACTATGGTGACTAATTTTCATGCTAGAGAGGACAAGAACTATTGGATTGTTGAAAGTGGATGCTCAAATCACATGATAGGTGATAAGAGTAAGTTTGTTAAACTTCAAAATTTTGAAGGTCTTGTTAAGTTTGGTGATGATACATCTACTAAGATATGTGGAAAAGGTTCAATCAATTTTGATGGAAAGCATAATACAGATGATGTTCGTTATGTGAAGGGGATCTGACATAATCTTCTAAGTGTAGGACCAATGTGTATCAAAGGATATAATCTTATATTTTAGGATGGTGGTTGTGAAATCAGAAAAGGCACTAGAACTCTAGTTGTTGTAGGAAGAAGAATAGATGGAAATGTTTATGAGCTCAAGGGTGCTAATGGTATGTCCTTTATGACTCAAATTAATGAAACTTCATTATGGCATAGAATATTATGCAACATCAATTTTGATAGCCTAATGAGGATTAGTTCAATTCAAGCAGTAAGAGATCTACCAAAAATTACAAAGCCTATAAATGTTAGTTTGAAAGGAATATCATATGGGGAAGAAAGCTAGAAAGAGTTTCAAATTCAAAGAACAATCTACTACCAGGCCTTTAGATTTAGTGCATATAGATCTTTGCGGAACTTCAAGAACAAGAAGTTTTAAAGGTGACAAATATTTTATGTTGTTGATTGATGATTATTCTAGAATGACTTGGGTTACTTTTCTCAAAAAAAAAAAAAGAAGCTCTACATAAGTTTAAGGAATTCAAAGTTGTGGTTGAGAATAAAATAGACATGAAAATCAAATGTTTAAGATTTGAAAAAGGTGGAAAGCTCACCTGCAATGAGTTTAACAATTTTTGTGAAGATCAAGGAATAAAGAGGCATTTTACAGCTCCTAGGACTCATAAGTAGAATGGAGTGGTCGAAAGGAAGAATAGGACTATTCAGGAAATAATAAGGACAATGATAAAAGAAGCAAACCTACCGAAAGTATACTAGAGAGAAGCTATTCATACCATAGTCTACATACCTAACTAAGCACAAGGACAAACAGTTCAAAGAATCCCTATGAGTTGTGGTATGGAAGGACTCCTACTGTCAAATATTTTAGAGTGTTTGGAAGCAAATTCTATATTAGAAGAAACAAAGAAAACTTAGGAAAGTTTGATGCTAGTTTGATGAAGGAATCTTCCTTGCATATTTTACAAAAAGCAAAGCTTATCGATGCTACAAGAGGTTGAAAAGGATTGTTGAAAGTGCAAGTGTCAAAGTAGATGAAGGCTTACACAAAAGATCACTACTAATAGATGGATATGAATCAGATGAGTCCTCTTGTAGAGAAGAAGAAAAGGATGAAGGTAAGGAAAAATAAGTGTAGATTGAAGAGGAAGAAGCTCCAGTAAGGATCCCTAAGATCCCTAAGTATGTGTAGAAGAATCATTTTAAAGATTAGATCATTGCTGACAAAATCAAAGGCGTATTGACAAGAAGAAAAGTTGTTATGATAGAAAAAAACATGAAATTGAAGTAGTGATTGACCAACTAAAGGATGGGTACTTGAATAAAATTATGAAAATGTAGTCTAAATTATTTGTAATTTATCTTGAATAAAACTTGATTCCATAACTATATGTCAAAAACATGTCATCGAAGACCACAAACACATAGTGGTGTAGCAAAGTCAATAATTAACCAACAAATATAGGTGAAATTAATGTGAAATAAGTTATGAAGCATGGAATACACTTGGATTTTAAATATTTGAAGTAAACCATCTACAAATATCTATTTAAGCATGGATTTATAATTTAAATATGGACACCATCAACAAAAAAGATGTGTATTAACCAAATAGTCATATAGGCATACATCAATATATGTCGATATAAGTATAACATATTATACAAAATAGCCATATAGGCTTACAAGAATGTCATATAGGCATACAATGTCACGTATATGCAATACAAAATATATGTCAAAAAATGCCATAGACGACAACAAAGGACCCCAAGAAAAAGTCATTCCCCTCTGGGTGAAGAAAATAGATCATGAGCGACCTTTGATTGTTAGGGGATGGAGATGCATATGATAGTGGCCTACTTCAAACTTGAGGGCTGCTCCCCCTATTTAATTCTTCATGGATCTTTACCTATTACAATAAAATTTATAGACATTAATATATAGAAATTACATTATAAAAACTGAAATATTAAAAAAAAATCACTTCCCACTACCAAATGATCTCTCTCCTCATCCACAACAATGGCATGCTTAGACAATGGCGTTCCAAAGTCCTATAGAAACCATCTAGCTATAAATTAAACTACAAATCAATAATTATTTTATTTTTCAATAATAAATAGCTATAACAAAAAATGTAATTTGAAATTTACCAATCTGCCTCATAACCCCATCAAAGGCATTGAGCTGTCTATTACAGTAGAGACACCATGTTCCATTACCCTATCAACATCAAGAAGAGTCTCTACTTGTATTATCTAAAAATAAAACAACGTTATTCAATTACAAAAAACTAGAAGAGTGATGCAAGTCATGGCTTATAATGTACTAGATAGTAAAAAAAAAATTGAGTACTTATTGAGCTATATATTGCTTCAAGGGTTTGCATGTTTCATAAGGACCAATTCAAAGTAAAGGATAGTCATAAGATGACAGTTCTAGGGACAATCATATCATGCGAGTGTAGTGTCAGAAAATGTACTTTACATTTTCACACTATGTTTGGGTCCTTTAATTAATTGGACTTAATTAAGCCTTTAATTGGCCCAATTATGCATCTACAAGCCTAATTAATTACAATTTCTGAAAGGGTAATTATGATTTAATTAATGCAATTATCATTTTTAACACCTCGAAATGAATAGGTCCTGGAAATTTAGGTTAGGACCCATTCTCCCTTGGGAAAATGGGTCCCATTTAGTTGCTAAATTCATATTTTAAATATGTTTTTGGTGGAATTTTTATGATCCCAAATTCAATTTCAAAAGTCAACTTGTAATGTTTAATTTTTGGTAAATTATAAAATTACCTATATAAGCAAGGTCCTTTTATCAATTCAAATCCTAGAAACAAGCTAGATTTTCAAGAGATCAATTCCAAGAGCTAAGATTATTGTCAAAGGTGTTCAAGAGAAGATTTCTCAGTCATTTGTTGCAACATTCAAGATCTCAAGCAACATGTCAAATTTATCAAGCATCATGCATGTTTTTGGAGCTAACATTGTGATGGAGGTTTCAAGCGTTCAAGTCAAGATTCAAGCATCAATATCACATCATCAATCAAGCCATTTCATGTAAGATCTATATCTTGGAGAGATGTTATAAGTTTTATTTCTTCAAGATCTCAAATCAAGGGTTTGGTGAGTTGCAACATAGCAATTTTTTTATGCATAATTCCTTTCATATTTTATTTCATTTCAAGGTTTAATTACCAAAATGAGGTTTTACCAAAGTAAACCCCCATTCACCAAAACCAAAAAAAATCTCCCTATTGTGTGCTTTGTAGATCTTAGGTTGAAGAAGGATTGAATATCTATCAAAAGAGAAAAATTGCAAAAGTTGTCAACATTGTCATCAAGCCACAAAAACTCACTTTCAGAATTTAATTCTAAATTTTCAATTGTGAAACCTAGAGGAATTAGGAGTTTAGACCAAGGGACAAAGGATTGTGAAAGAATATTTTTAACCTTTGTAGAAAGACCCATTCGTCGTTGGGTGAATGAGTCCCAGGAGGACACTAAACACAACCTTTTTGTGCCAAGTGCATAAAATCACATCATTCTCATATCAAATGTTACTTTTTGGATTTTTTCAAAGTAAGGTTTAATTTATAGGTTTCATGTGTTACATTTCATAATTGCATTCATTTGGTATTTTTCATTCATCTCCCAAAAGTGCATTTTAGATTGATTTATCCCATCTTAAGTCATAAGGAAAACAAGATCTCCATCAAGGTTGACTCACTTAAGGGTTGAAATTCAATATTGTGCTAGGGGTTCTCTTTTTCCTAATGAAATAAGGAAGATAGGTGTATCATACATTCCCCCCATTTTGGTGTAGGAGAACTTATTTGATTTCTTGCCTCCATGAGGCCATTTGTAAATAGTTGCTCTATTTTGTGTATTGGGTCTTATAATAAGGTTTATCAAAAAAATTTAGAGGTGTTTGAGTCTTAGGAAGTCATATTTTAAGTCATTTGTCAAATAATGTTTAAAGTTGTTCCATATTGTAAAAATTGTAAAAGTTGTTCAAGAAAGTTGTCAAGCAACTTGTCAAAAAGTGTCATTAAGGTGTTTTGTCAACAAAATAATCAAAAGGTAGTTGAAAATGGTTTTTTTTGGTTGTAAATGTATAGATACACCCTCCAAAACTCGAATTGGGGGGTTGGAGACACTATTTTTAAAGTTTGATGAATGTCAACCTCAAATTTTGTGTGCATTTTTTATTTTTTACATTGTTTCTAGACTAAAGTTGTGATTTGTACAGCCTGGTATGGACACAAATAATAGAGTATCATATATGGATGGAAATATATCTATTTCTAGTTTCCAATTCCTTTTGTCTCATTGAATTTCATTGATTTTTGTGGGATATATGACTATTTTGGTGAGACTACCCTATTCTAAGAATATTGTATGGATTGTAAAGTCTATATTTTGGATCTAAAACCAATTTTCTTTTTTTTCCATGTGAATCTACTTTCTTTTTCTTCAAGTCTCATCAAATTTCATTAAGATTTGAATAAGTTATGACCTTTTTTGTGAGGGCAGGTCTAAACCCTACCTAGGGTTTGTAGTTTTGGGAAAAATGCAATAAATTTCTTTTTCCACTGTTGGATCTTCATAAAAATTAGAGGAAATGTCTATAACTATGTTGTCTTCAATCTCACCAGAGAGATTGACTTCATTATTTGTTTTTTGGAAGTTATTAATGATTTTTTGTTGCATTAAATTGTGGGTTGCCATAGTTATGTTTCCAATGTGATATAGAATGCCTAATTGCATGTGTTATACAAAGATTTCTTTGAATTATTATTGAAATTTTGTAAGATGTTTTGTTGAATCCTCCTATCTCTGCATCAAATTGGTATTAGAGCTTGGGAAAGATTTGGGCTGGTGAGTTGTAGTTGTGGTTTTGTGTTTGGTGTTGTGTTGTGGTTGGTTGTAGGTTATGTGAGAACCCGGTTGCTGCCATTGAGGAGGCATAGAGAAAGTTGAGGAAAGTTGAGAAGTTGTGAGCAAGGAGAGACTTTCCAAATTATGGAGGATTTGAGAAGGAATTTGTAGGTAGAGGAGGAAAGAAAGAAGAGGAAAAGGCAAGAGAATATGGACAAAGAAATTGCCGAGTTGAAGAAAGAGTTGAAGTGATTGGAAAAAGAGTTCCAAGAATCCATGATGAAGATAGAAAAAATGATGAAACAAGAGACAAGTTGGCATTTGAAATTGAAAAGGAAGAAGGTTTTTCCTATAATGAATATTGTGAAAAGAAGAAGACACAAGAAGATGAAAGAGGAAGAACAAGCATATGAAGATGCACATGAAGAATTCGTAGATGAAGATAAAGATGTTCTTGAGCATGAAGATGAAAAAGAAGTTGAGATGAAGAACCTTATTTTAGAGGGAGAAGATATTGAGTTTGTTTCAAGATTTGAAGAAGAAATGATCAAGGATGAATTGCTTTTGGAAACCTATAGAGTGTTGAAGAAAGATGGATGTATTGTGGTAGAATCCATATTTCATTTCTTTATTGCACTAATCTTTTGGACAAGAAACAAATTGCAGGTTAAGGTGCAGCATATTGAAGAAGCACAAAATAATGTTGAAAAGACAAAGTACAAAGTGAAAAGGAATTGGAAGATCAGGAAGAAGATAATTCGAAGGGGCTTGAATTTTTTTCCCTCAGGAGTTTGGTGCAGGAGCACTTGTTTGATTTCTAGCCTCCATGAGGCCATTTGTAAATAGTTGCTCTCTTTTGTGTATTGGGTCTTATGATAAGGTTTATCAAAGCATTTTAGAGGTGTTTGAGTCTTAGGAAGTCATTTTTTAAGTCATTTTTCAAATAATGTTTAAAGTTGTTCCATATTGTAAAAATTGTAAAAGTTGCTCAAGAAAGTTATCAAACAACTTGCCAAAAAGTGTCATTAAGGTGTTTTGTCAACAAACTAATCAAAAGGTAGTTGAAAATAGTTTTTTGGTTGGAAATGTATAAATAAACCCTCCAAAACTTGAATTGGGGGATTGGAGACACTATTTTTGAAGTTTGATGAATGGAACCTCAAATTTTGTGTGCATTTTTTTATTTTTACATTGTTTCTAGACTGAAGTTGTGATTTGTATGGCATAGTATGGACATAAATAATGGAGTATCATATATGGATGGAAATATCTATGTTTCTAGTTTCCAATTATTTTTTTCTCATTGAATTTTATTGAGTTTAGTGGAAGATATGACTATTTTGGTGAGACTTCCCTATTCTAACAATATTGTGCAGAATTTACATTGTAAAAAATGTGATGGTACGGATTGTAAAGTATATATTTTGGATCTGAAAAAAATTGTATTTTGTTTCCATGTAAATATAATTTTATTTTCTTCAAGTATCATCAAATTTAATTAAGATTTGAATAAGTTATGACCTTTTTAGTGAGGGCAGGTCTGAACCCTACCTAGGGTTTGCAATTTTGGGAAAAATGTAATAACTTTATTTTCCACCATTGGATCTTCCTAAAAATTGGAGGAAAGGTTTATAACTATGTTTTATTCAATATCACTAGATAGATTGACTTCATTATTTTTTTTTTTGGAAGTTATTAATGACTATTTTTTGCACTAAATTGTGGGTTGTCATAGCTATGTTTCCAATGTGATATAGAATGCCTAATAGCATGTGTTATACAAATATTTCTTTGAATTATTATTGAAAGTTTGTGAGATGTGTTGTTGAATCCTCCTAGTTCTGCATCACATTCCAATTTTAGGATCACACCCATTTTCATATGTTTCGTTTTGGTAAACTTTACATTGTACATAAAAAATTCTGAATTTGGAGTCCATTCAAACCCTAGATCTAAGATTTGAATTAGTTTGCATCTAATTTAGGGTTTTAGGTTTTCATTTTGCATCCTCTAAAATATGAAAAATTCAAAAATTTGCATGCATATTACATTGATTTTGCAAAGTACTTGCATATTAGTGTACTTTTCATCATTCACATTCACAAATAGGATCAAAATTGCATTTCAAAAAGTGTCACATTGTCCATTTTTCATTCATTTCACTTGCATTTAGACATCAAAATATGGAAAATCAGTCACTGAAACCATAGTTTATAGTTTAAAACAAAACACCCTAGCATTCAACCTTAGACTCAGATTTAAATTTTTTGCAACCCCTATGCTAAGACCCATTCACCCTAGGGCGAATCTATCTTTGTATAGGTGTTGTTTCCAACTTTTGGGTAGTGATTTATCTTTAATTTCTTCATTATGATATGTTGTTAAATTTGGGTTTTAGTTTCAAAAATCAGAAAAAACTATCCTTGTTTGCATTCAGTTTAATTGGTCAAATTGAGTGCATTGTTTGAAAATCAAAATTGGCATTAAATGACATCATTTTTAGGCTTTTACATAGCATAATCAGTAAATTATCTTGTTTAAAATCTAAAAAATTGCTCTCTTTTTACATACTTGCATTGCACTTCATATTCTAGGGTGTTTAATTACATTTATCTAGTGCCTATTCTCTATTTTGGGTGCACTTAGGTTTGGTGAAACTTTTATTAGCTTCATAATCTAGTGTCCTATTACCAATACCGTAGTGAGACCTAGTTTGAGACTCATGCCATCCTGTGCTACTACACTTGCCATGGACCTTGAGTTTTCCAACTCTTTCACTCATAGTGTTGATACTATTCAACCCACTAAGGACCATAGCTTTGATACCTCATTTCCCATGACCACCCTACCCACAACCAATGTGATTGATGTTGACACAATGGTTGCTAATGTCCCTTAAGAAGAGCTAAGACAAATGGTTGAAGATTTAGAAAAAATGCAAAAATTTTGTGAATTCTGAATACATTACTAGTATTGTAATTCCTATCATAGATAAGATGAGGAGAATTCTTGATAATGAACAAGGAATAGAGATTGTATGTAGCCTAGCTCACATTATTCATAAATATGTTCCTACAACAACTAGTTATGCTCAAACTTGGGGTGTACTCAAAGTCAAGGAAAAAATCCACTTCCTCCTTCCACAACTATGACCTCTATTCTTACATACATGAATCCAACTGTTACAAAAACTAAACAACCAACTAGCAATGTCAATACCACCCTAGGTATTTCAAGTAGGAATCCCTTTATCTTTGTGCATTCAAATCTCATATCTCCTAATCCATATACCCTCAAAAACTTACAATTCACTTGTCCTTTGAATACATATACACCTCCATCTCACAACACAAACAATGATCCTGTCCTTAACCAACTCCTACAAAATGTTTCATTCCTCCAACAACAAATTACCACATTGAACCAAAGTCAAAATGGCCAACCTTCACAATATGTCAAAAGAAACCCTTTATCCTTGGAGATATTGAGATCACATATGTCACAAGGCATAGAGATTCCTAGATTTGAGAAATATGGTGGAAAAGGAGACCCTAACAACCATGTCTTGCAATACACAATCTTATGTAGTGACTTCACTTTTGAGGATAAGATGTTGGCTAAAATTTTCCCTAGATCCTTGAAATACACTACCTCAAAGTGGTTTTGTTCTTTACCAAATAACTCAATTAGTTCATCAATGAACTTGTTGATGATTTTCTTAACCATTTTCAAGTGCACATGGGTCCCAAGGTGACCTTAGTTGATTTAATGCAATGTAAACAAAACAAAGATGAAAAGGTCACTGATTTCATAACATGATATCAATTGCTTTACTCACAAATAAACATTAAGATTCCTGATGTTGACCTTCAAAGAATTTTCATTGCGAATTTACATACCAATATTCAAGCTAAACTTGAGATGTTGAAGTTTCCTTCCTTTACACACTTGTGCATGGCCCTTCATGACTATCATAATTCGATTAGTCACCATGAAGTAAAAAATCCTTCTAACAATCTTGAGAAATTCAAAGATATGGCCCATAACAATTTCCAACAATTTAGGGAGAGAAGTAGATGATTTACCCCTTTACCCAATACCCTTTACTCCATAATGTTGCAGCTTATAAGTAAGAACTTAGTCACCTTACCTCATGTAGAGCCATTGATACAACTAAGTCCTTACCTCCAAACTTTAACCCGAATTCCTTTTTCCATTATCACTGACAAAATGGAAATGATATAGAACAATGTAAGCATCTTAAACATATTGTGCAAGACCTCATTGACTTTATTCACATCCAGATTGGTGATGTTAATGATCAAGGAAACAAGTCCATTTCCCCACCCAACCAAAGTTTTCAAATCTTTACTAATCCCATGTCAAATCATAACATCTCTTTTGTGAAAGGGAATGATGCCAATAATGATGTGATGAATTTTGACAAACTTGAAGATACAAATAATGACAATATAAATGAAAATGAAGGAGACTTAGAATGTGTGTTTGGATTCATTGATGTTCAAACTCATAAGGGCCAAACCAAAATTCCCCTTGACATTGCTTTCTCATAAAATGACATAATTAGACATGCACTCGATGGTCCTCTTTACATCACCAAAACAATCAATGACAAGCCTACTAATGGGATATTAATTGATCCTGTGTGTGTGGAAAATGTAATCACCGAGGAACTCTTATTTGTACATGAAATTTATCAATATTCTTATGAACAACTGAAAGCATGGATCAAAATGTATAATGGTTTTTCTCACCCTACAATAGGTTCGATCACTCTTCCTTTAAAATTTGAACCGAAACAATTGAATATCTCATTCTCCATCATCTCGTCTTTGGATCAATTCCATGTGAAGCTTGGTTACCCATGGATATGCTCCATGGGTGTTATCCTATCCATATTGCATAAATTCTTAAAGTTTCCATTTGGCAATGAGATCTTCACTATGCAGCATAGTGGCTTTAATCGTGTGTCTTTCCATGGGAATTTCTCATTGGATTTATTTTGGCCAGAACCTATTAAGCCTCATGAAGAATTCTTTTTAAAATATTATCAAAAGTTTAAGGAAAAGCACATAGTAGATTTATCCCTTGGAAACATGCCTCAACCCATGATTAAGCATCCTATGATTGATGAAACCATGATTGAACTAAAAGGTCTCCCAAGTAACCAAGACCAACCCATGAAAAATCCTTCTCCTATATCCTATAAAAGACCAAGATATAACCACATAAGTCCTATTGTCCCTCCTAAGATCAAACAAGTTTACAAAGTTGAAGAGAAAGTGGTTGAACAACATCCCATGGTTCCTTTCATTCCTCTGTTGCAGGAAGAAAATAAACCTATAGTCAATAAACCTACTCCTACACAATCACAACTTCAAAATTGTACAAAAAGAAGAAATGATAAAGAGCATAGGCATAGACATCTCTATGTTGCTAGTAGGTTAAAAGAAGAGAGTAAATAGAAAATTTAGATTAAACACCAATTTAAGCAAAACATGATGGCTCTCCACCTTTTCCACAACAAAAACAACAAGAAACTTCTATGGACATTATCATTAGGCATCATGTTGTGATTAACTTGGATGATGATGGTGAGATTGCTAAAATTGATGAGGAAGTGCATAATGAGCTGAACTTATTATTTTCCTCTTCCACAAGGTTAAATGATAATTGTGATGGTCCTCCTATAAAGAGTGACTCACCACATGTTGAACTTGGTGATGCTCCTAGTACAACACTTATTGTCCCTTTGGCTAATTTGGGGATGACACAAGGTGTTGAGAGATTTAATTATTTTCCATGTTGACCCAAAAGTTTCCCTTTGTTTTCTCTCTCTATGTGTCATTCTTCCTTTGTGCTCGTTGTTCCACGAGTCATTTAGGGAATGATGACAATTTTGATCTTGATCATATCACTACAACAACGCCAAAAGTTGACCCCAGATCCATGGATCCCTTATGTGATATCTTAGGATTGCATATGTGGGCAACCCTCATTTCCATGACGTATCTCTACTCGGAAACATATCTTTACATAGGCCTTTTTGAATAAAGCTCTCATGTATTGGCATGTATTATGTTCTGCTTTAAAGTAATTTCTCACATGGTGTTTAGCAATTTCTTTAAAGTGGGGCATATGCTTCCCCATTCATTGTTTGCTTCAAAGTTTGGTCTTCTTACTTCACGTGATGTGTCTTCCTAGTGGTGGCATTGGGTTTGATGTTCCTTCAAGAGTACGGCCTTTCTTAGCATATGTAATTCCTCTTAGTGGTGATGCTATGTATTGCATTTCCTAAGTTCTAAATATTTTATTCTTGACTAGTCCTCTCTTTAAGACACTAGGCACAATGTTCCCTAAGGAAAGACCTTTCATGAATGAAGCAAAACCCCTTTGAATATCCTATTGCATGTATCAAGCCCACCAAGCATAACAAAACTTGCTAACTAGTGGAGCCTTTATGTTTTTCAAGGCCACCAAGCATAACACAAATTTCTTGTCAATGGAGCCTTTATGTTTTTCATGACCACCAAGCATAACACAACTTGTTTTCCAGTGGAGCCTTTTTCATGAGTGCCTAGCATAATGTAGCTTGCTAGCCTTGTGAGAATTTTTGTGGTGCCTTGTTAAATTTATTAGGAGTTATAACTTTGGTATGGTTAGTACAATGGGAGCCTATAGACCTGGAATTCCTTCCCATTAGCCACTTTTTAGGGCTCACCTAGTGGAGAACGAATTTTACTAGCTCGTGTGGGTACATTTTGTTTGCATACAAGACAACGAGTTTCCACTTGTAAAAATTCTTGGAAAAACAACTAAGGCTTGATCCGTACCAATTGGACAAACAGTTAGGGCTTGATCCATCTCCTCTCTTTCTCTTCTCATTAAATTTTGCATTGTATACTTGTGTATATTGTCTAGTCGTTGCATATTTAACAAAGGTATGTGTCTCTTTGTTCCTTTGTTGGTTTTCTGTGAGATCTTAGATCTTGGGGGCTTGATCATCCTCCTTGATTTTTGTTGTTTTATCTTTTTAGTATTGTACAATTAGACCTCTATTGGTGCTTGTGTTTCTACTTTAGTATGAGTTTGACATAGGGCTCATCCTCTCACTAAAGTGGGGGCTAAATGTAGTGTTAGAAAATGTACTCCTTTACATTTTCACTCTATGAATGGGTCCCTTAATTAATTGTACTTAATTAAGCATCTAATTGGACCAATTATGCATCTACATGCCTAATTAATTACAATTCTGAAAGGGGAATTATGATTTAATTAATGCAATTATCATTTTTAACACCTCAAAATGAATATGTCCTGGTAATTTAGGTCAAGACTGTCACCATTAGTTGCTAAATTAAAATTTAAAATATGTTTTTTGTGGCCTTTTTATTATCCTAATTTAAATTTCAAATGTTAGCTTGTAATGTCTAATTTTTAGGAAATTAGAAAATTACCTATAAAAGCAAGGTTTTTTTATCAATTCAAATCCCAGAAAAAAGCTAGATTTTCAAGAGATCAATTGTAAGAGATAAGATTAATGTTAAAGTTGTTCAAGATCATATTTATTAGTCATTTTTTTCAGAATTCAAGATCTAAACCATCATGTCAAAGTTATCAAGCATCATGCATGTTTTTGGAGCTAACATTGTGATGTAGGTTTCAAGCATTCAATTCAATATTCAAGCATCAAAATCACATCATCAATCAAGCCATTTCGTGAAATATCTAGATCTTGGAGAGATGTTCTAAGTTCTAGTTCTTCAAGGATCACAAATCAAGGGTTTGGTGAGTTGCAATATAGCAATTTGTTCATTCATCATTCCTTTCATGTTTCATTTCATTTTAAGGTTTAATTACCAAAATGGAGTTTGACCAAGGAAAACCCTCATTCACCAAAAACAAATAATTTTTCTCTCTTGTGTGTTTTGTAGATGTTAGGTTGAAGAAGGATTGAAGATCTATCAAAAGAGAAAAATTGCAAAAGTTGTCAAAGTTGCAAAAGTTTTCAACATTGTCATCAAGCCATAAAACCTCACTTTCAAAATTTATTTCTAAATGTCTTCCTATGAAACCTAGAGGAATCGAGAGTGTAGACCAAGGGACAAAGGAATATGAAAGAATATTTTCAACTCCTATAGGAAGAATCATTCACCCTTGGGTGAATGAGTCCTAGGAGGACACTCAACACAACCTTTTTGTGATAGGTGCATAAAATCACATCCCTCTCAGATATTTTGTTACTTTCTAGATTTTTTCAGATTAAGGTTTAATTTAGAGATTTCATGTGTTACATTGCATAATTGCATTCATTTGATATTTTTCATTCATCTCCCAAAAGTACATTTCAGGCTGATTTACCCTGTCATAAGTCATAAAGAAAACACCAAGATCTCCATAAAGGTCAACTCACCTAGGGGTTGAAAGTTAATCTTTCCCTAGGGGATCTCTTTTTCCTAATGAAATAAGGAATATAGGTGTATCATACATTTCCACCATTCCAATTTTAGGATCACGCCCATTTTCATATGTTTCAACAAGCAAGGGACAATATCATGATTACATAAAGAAGTCATGCAAACCTTTGTTGATGTGAAGTGTGAAGAATTTTTGAAGTGGGGATAAGATATATAGAAATAATGTAAACCATGATAGTGAGATGCATAAAAAGAAGCAATAATGAGCACTGTCAATTAAGAACAAAATGATGTAGTGATAGTGAGAAATGAGGGGAATGTGGTCCTAAGATCTTGATAATAATTCACACCTATAAAGGCACTCCATGATTTTATAAAACTTCAACATTATATTCATATTCATGGTTGAATCACAAAGGGGAGATAGCTAATAAATGGAGCGATCTATCCTTATTATAGTGGATAGTGTAATATTCACATAGGTAGAGTAATGATCACAAGGAGAAATGATGAATAAAGGATAAAAAATGAACAATAAAGGATATAGTATAAATAAAGAACTGTAATAGGATAGTTACATAATACTGAATATGATAGTCTATGGCCACTTAAGATGTAATAGGACAATCACATGTATTTCAATATCAAAGAATGCTTCAAGGGATAATTGTGATTTTTTTTTTATGAGTATATACGTTATATGTTTTCAACCAAGATACCTCAAGGTAAAGATTGCATACCAGTCATGAATGTGGTGGTAATCACATGAAATCCAATGCTACAAGATAGTCTCATAGGAGAAGCAAAAAATTTAGAACAATGGCATAAGAGGAGTATGCAATAGTTTATTATTTTTAGAGAAGGGGGATTCGCTAGTCATGAGTTCTCTTCATTCAGAGAGCCTCACGGGGTGAACTGCCCTAAACTACCTCAAGGAACAAATGCAAGAGTCCTAGAATCATAAATAGAAGATCACAAAGATTTTCTAGACAAACTAACAAGCTCTTGGCCAAAGAAAAAAAGCACATAATACATACGATAGTGTGATGCACTGGCGCCTCTTACAAACTAGAAAGCAAGCTTGTCATAGAAAACAACAAAGTGACTAGTTCTATTCTAATTGCTAAGGAATTCTAGAAGTATTGGAAAGTAACAAATTGTGATAAAGTTGAAATGAAGTGAAATAGAAATGATAAAGACAATAAGAGATAGAAATAAATTCTCACAACTATGCAAGTGATGAAGCCTCTAGCACGTGAATGTCTTCAAATACTTGCATGTGTAAGATTTGGAGAGATTGTTGGGGCTATATAGGGGTTTTCCTTAGTCAAACACTTGTTTTGGTGTTCCCACTTCCATGGACAAACAAATAGATAGAGAGAAATGAATAAAGTGTGTGGTGAAAGAAAAACCTACTTCATGAGTAGAACCCACACCACCAAGTATGAGTGATAAAAGTAATCCTTGCTTGAGGAGGAGAGCCCATATCACAAAAGAGGTGATAAAAGAAATCCTTGCTCGAGGAGGAGAACCCATATCACAAAGTAGAGATGTAATAGAAAGGAGATATGGAATCCCAAGATTCTCACAAGCATGAAGTGAAGGAGATAGAGCTGCAAGGCTTTAGGAAACCAAATGGAGAGAGCAAGGAAAAAAAGAGAGAGGGCTGCGAGAGCCAACAAAACTACGAAGGGTGTTGTAAAAGCTTGAGAGTCTTGCAAGAATGTGAAATCTTGGAGTTGTTGTAACAAATAAGGGAGATGTGCAAGAAAGAGATTAAAGAGGGAAGAGAGAAGCCAAGATGATAGAGTGAAGCTAGAAGTTAGAAGTAGAAGAAGACCAAAAATGAATTGAAGAGATGGAATTTAATGGGAGAAGAGAAGCAAAAAGAAGCTTCTCGGGTGGTTACAAGGAATCTCGAACCATTACCACTGACAAAAGGAGGTGACAAGTGGAAAAAATGCATGGAAATGGTCATTTGAACGTTGAAACATCGTAGGATGCTAGCATAGTGCACAAATGTCTATGTGGCATGCTAGTGTCTGGACATGTCACACTACAAAACAACACGAATGGGGAAAGCACACGGTTTGATGCAAAGCTAACACATGAGGGTAGCTACTGAAAAGGGGTGTTGGAGCATCCTGAGAAGGGAAAATGGATGATGCAGGGGCTAAAATGATCCTACACAAATGCTAAGGGAGTGATCACTAAAGTAGATGCAAGAATGTATGTGAAATTTTAAGGGGTGCAATTGTATGACATTACATTCTTCCCCCACTTTAGCAGGCATACGAATCTACACTAATATGCACACTAAAGGAAATCTAATAAACATAAACATCATAATGCCAAAGGATACTATAGAGGAAGCACATAACTCTTTGGACCACAAAAGAATTCCCCCAAGTTGAAGACCTGCAAAACAAATGCATTAGACAAGAAAAACCTGCACCAGACAACAATGTTAGAACATAAAAAGCTAAAGGATTTGAGTCAGAAAAGTGAACGAAACCTCAATGTAGAATGTTGTCTCAGTACTATGTGTCATTCCCAAATTAAGAAATAACACACTTAGAAGAATCCTAAAATGAAGAGGGGAAGGACATATACTCAGGATGAAGAAGATTGATCCAGTATATACAAAAGAGAAGAGAGAGAATTTTAAGAAAGAGATGGAGAAGCTAGAAGGGAATGAAAATTCCAAGAGAGATGACTCCATAGGTACTCTCTCTTGAGGAGGTTCAAACAAGAGTATTTCGTAGCTCCATGAAACTATGAAGTTGCACAAAGCACACCAAAGGCCCTCAGACCAATGATGGAAAAATCTCATAAGATGAAATTTTCTTATAGGCCCATAGACCTGTAAGGAGGTAGCCCCCAAGATCTCTCACATGAAGGAATCCCTGAGAAGTATGCACTTTACAGGCCTATAGACCTGCAAGAAGGTATCCCCCAAGATCTCTCACATGAAGGAAACCCAAAGAAAAAAGTAACTTATAGGCCCACAGACCTGCAAGGAGGTGTCCCCCAAGATCTCTCAAATGAAGGAAACCCAAAAAAGGGGACTCTGTAGAGTCAGAAACTAGCTTCATAGGTGCACCTGCAAAGCAACATGTTAATCCATAGATAAAACATGCCAGAGAACAAAACAACCATGAAGGAAAATAAGCAAATAGTCACACAGACCATCAACAAGTTGGAAAACATTCAAAGGGGTCCCTTAGGAACCCTTCAAAAGAAGAGGGGTCCACTCAAGGGAATATTTTTTTGAAAGTGTATAAAGAGGAGAGAGGGGGTCCTTAAGAAGGACACACATCTCTAGAACAAGTTATCACTATCCCCAACGTACAAGGGAGGAGAACCAGACAAATACGTAGAATCATGTAGGATGGAGGTAAACCTCGATATCACTTGTCACTTGAAGAAGAGGCAGGTGCATCAAAAACTAAATCACTAATGGCACCTGAATCATGAAGTTATTGTATGTTATCCTTCAAGGCCTTACATTCACTAGTGGAATGGCTAGGCACTCAATGGTATGCACATAAATAATGTTTTTTTTTATCATGCTTATGAAATTTCTTACATGTAGGAGAAGGAAGAGTGATCAAGTGGGCTTTTAGAAGCCACAAAAAATATTCTCTTGCTCAGACAAAGGATGAGGAACAGGAAGCAACCCTTTCTCTTGTGGAGAAATGTTTGACTTCCCACAAGAAGTAGATACAAAGATGGAAGGAAACGGAGGAGGATCTCCATAGAGAGCATTATTCTAGCAATCGGGATTACACTCCTTTATAGGATTTCCATCAACCTTTCTGATAGGATTACCAACATTAACCTCTTCAATAGAAGTGTGATCCTCTTCCTCAAAAGGAAGATCAACACTAAGAAAATTACAATTTACACTATCCTGCGATACAAAAGAATGATCATTTTTTATAGTAGGTGTGGATGATGTTATTAGAAGGTCTGAGTGGATTGTGTCAACTTTATATTCCTCAATGAAGGATTCTATAAAGTCTAAGGAACCCCAATCATCACCAAGACATGCATTCTTTTGAGAAGAGGTAGTATTAATATTTCTTGCTTTAGAATTATCTTCTTCAGCAACATCTATCTCAAGAGTATCCTTTGTGGTAGCTATTGATGGAGTAAACATTGACACATTGGAAGACATTGAAGGAATAGGAGTAGGCACAAATGAAACCTAAGAGGAAATTGCTATCTCACATAAGCTCATAGCATCAGGGTCATCCTTGAATGTGACTACCTAATTACTACAAATGAACTTAATAGATTTATGCAAGGTAGATGAGACTACACCCATAGCATGAATCCACGGTCTACCAAGAAGAAGGTTATAAGGTAACTTTTCTGACATAACATATACAAGGGTCAAAACAATAATGGGTCCCAACCTCAAAGGTAGGACTATCATGCCTAGGGCTTGTCAACTAACATTATCAAACCCATGAATGTCAATAGAAGAAGCATTAAGAGAAGATGAATCAATATTAATCTTAGGAAATAGATCAATGCTACATACATTGAGCGCCGAACTAGCATCAATGATAGTACGTCTAATACTGATATTATTAATGTTAAATATGATCATTAGAGGATCCACTTGCTTCTATACTTCTGGAAGCAGGAGTTCCTGCAAATAGAAAGTAATATTCGTCGAATCCACATGAATATAAGCTATCAATGTATCAAAGTATTTCGGCCTAGCAGAAGAAGGCAAGAGGATCTTCTGCAAGGCTTCCTAAAGCATACTTTGATAAATCAGAGTAGATTGAAGCAAGTCCCATAGTGCAATCTTATCTAGAGTAAATTGGAGTTGTTCGACAAGATCGCAATCACTAGGTTCTTTAGTCATAGGTTTAGGTGCTTGAGGAAGGATTGGTTGTTTATTCATTCTATTCCCATAAGTATGGGCTACCAATCTATAAGAGGGAGCCTTAGAATGGTCAGGAGAGTCACTATCAATTGGAACTCCATTAATAGAACAAAACCTTTTAGGAGAAGGACTAGCTAGAGTCACGTAAATGACTAGTCTCTTAGGAATTTGAGGGGAAACAAAGAAAAATATTACATTTACAGAATCATCACAACTACTGGAACAATTATTTGAAGGAACATTCTCAACATCGATCCAAGGAGGATCAAATGTGGAAGGAGGTTCATCATTTGCTAATGCATCATCTCTAGAAGAGAGTGCATTAGAACAAAGATGAGATTCATCATTCACCAATGCAATATCTCTAGAAGAGAGTGCATTAGAATTAATAGAAGGTAGAGTAACATTAAGAAAGGTATCAATGATTTCATCTTCTTGCAACAAGATATCCTTTGAAGTAAGACGACTCTCATGAGAAGGATCAAAGATATAGAGTGACATGGGTAGAGCCAAGTCACTATCACATGCATGAAATGGAACATCATTAATATTTTAAACAAAATTAGATACTAAACTAATAAAAGAAGATATTAAATTCATTTTGGTGAAAAAACTAAGAAAAACCAAAAAATCTAGATTTTCAATTTTTTTTTGGTATTTTCTAGGTTCTAGTAATTTTCATTTTTGGAGGTCTCCAGAGCAAAATTTGGGGTTAGAACTTATGTCGATCCCTATAATTTGATAGTTGAAGGCATAGTATTTTAAGGATTGAATTAGTCCTCTAGGAGACCTTTCCAATGGTGCAAACAGTTATGAATTTCAAGCATCGAGTCAAAAGTTATGACCCCACTAGGTAGGGGTAAATAAATTCCTAATTTTTGAAATAAACATCCCTATCTTCATGTTGGGTTCACCAAAATGTAGAGAAGGGGGATTCACTACTCACGAGTTTGTTCATTCAAAGAGCCTCACAAGGTGAATTTCCCTAAAATACCTCAAGGAACAAACACGAGATTCCTAGAATAAAAAAGAGCAAAGCACATAGATTTTTTGGACAAACTAACAAGCTCTCAACCAAAGGACTGCAACGCAGAATACAAATGACAATGTGGCACGTTGGTGTCCCGGAGGCATGTTGGAATCTTATACAGACTAGAAAGCAAGCTTGTCATAGAAAAAAACAAATTGACTACTATTCTAATTGCTAAGGACTTCCAAAAGTGCTAGAAAGTAATAAATTTGATAAAGCTGAAATGAAGTGAAATATAAATGATAAAGAGAATAAGAGATAGAAATAAATGCTCACAACCAACCAAGTGATGAAGCCTCAAACACGTGAATTTCTTCAAATACCTACATGTGTAAGATTTGGAGAGATTGTTGGGGTTGTATAGGGGTTTTCCTTAGTCAAATCCCCATTTTGGTGTTCCCACCTCCATGGGCAGCCAAATAGATAGAGAAATGAATAAAGTGTGTGGTGAAAAAAAAACCCGCTTCAAGAGTAGAACCCACACCACCAAGTATGAGATAAAATCAATCCTCACTCGAGGAGGAGAACTCGTATCACAAAAGAGGTGATAAAAGCAATCCCTACTCGAGGAGGAGAACCCATATCACAAAAGAGGTGATAAAAGCAATCCCTGCTCGAGGAGGAGAACTTGTATCACAAAGTAGAGATGCAATAGAAAGGAGATATAGAATCCCAAGATTCTCACAAGCATGAAGTGAAGGAGATAGTGTTGCAAGGCTTAAGGAAGCCAAATGGAGAGAGCAAGGAAAAAAGAGAGAGGGTTGTGATAGCCAAGAGAACTACAAAGGGTGCTACAAAAGCTTGAGTCTTGCAAGAATGTGAAATATTGGGGTTGTTGTAACAAATAAGGGAGATGTGCAAGTAAGAGAGTAAAGAGGGAAGAGAGAAGCCAAGATGATAGAGTGAAGCTAGAAGTTAGAATTGAGAGAAGAGAAATGAAAAGAAGCTTCTCAGGTGGTTACAAGGAAACTCAAGCTGTTGCCACTAAAAAAGGGAGGTGACAAGTGGAAAAAATGCATAGAAATGGTCATTTTAATGTTGAAACATCATAGGGCACTAGCGTGGCACGCAGACATCCGCATGACACACTAGTGTTTGGACATGTCACACTACAAAACAACATGAATGAGGAAAGAAAAAGGTTTGATGCAAAGCCGACATGTGAGGGTAGCTACTGAAAAGGGGTGTTGGAGCATCTTAAGAAGTGAAAAAGGTTGATGTAGGGGCTAAAATGAGCCTACAAAAATTCTAATGGAATAGTCACTAAAGTAGATGCAAGAATGTATGTGAAATTGCAAGGAGTGCAGTTTTACGACATTGCATTATTAAAGGATAGTTTAGAGTAAAAGTACCCTTTTAATGATCATATTCATAGAGGATAGTCCTTATGAAGGGATAGAAAGAGGTCATATATTTCTAAATGATAATTGGACAGTACCTTTTCTATGGAGTAGATACCATTGAAGATAATTGATAGAAGATGATAGTATACAGTTGAGAAATCAAGAGAGTGGTCCTCTATGATGTCAAGCAATTCAAAGGTATAAAAAAAAGCCTACAACTATAATTTATGAATGCAATAACATAGTCATCATGATAAGTATATTCAACATAGGGAAATGGTAGATATAAGACCAATATCCTGAACAACATTCATGAGCCTAATAGTGAACAGAGAAATGGTATGCTACAAGCTAGTGATGACAATTAGGAGGATAAGAGTGAAATGGTATGATACAAGATAGTGATGCCATTAGCCTATATTTTTGGAGGTCAAAAACATGAAAACATAAAATTCATAGATTATGAAGTGTATAACAACTTGATATCAAATTAATTAAAAATTACAAAGCATACTTACAGACTATCTAGAACCCTCAAGTCATTAAACATTATTCAATTATAAACTACAATTTTTTTATTTTTAAATTATAAATAGTTTGTATTAATCGAATGAAACATTGATTACCACCTCCACTAGTAGGTGTTGTCATCAAAGCTCCAAGACTAACCTATTCAACATCCAAAATGTGATATAAGAATACCATTCAAATAACGTTTAGCTATTCAAATGTAATATTTATATTTCTTTACTAGTTGCATACGTCCACAGTACATGTAGTCACATAATAGGGAGGTGGAGGACCACTAAACATAGAGTGAATTCTATGACCCTAAATTTTCATTATAATCATTCAACTAATCTAGTTAATCTTGCATTCAAAAATGAAATTTATTAAATTAAATTCAATTAACTTGCTAACATTTACTTGACTATCAAGGTCGAATGCCTCATGAAGGAGGGCATCTATCATCACCATTTGATTAGCTACAGGTGTACCTTAGGAACCTACATCCTAACTATGCGTGGGATCATTAGCACAGGGTGACCCGGGCAAGCCTAACAATAATGAGGTGGAAATCTACTCCTCGAAGACTCATCACACTCACCTTGTGCTAGATGATCGATATGCTATATGAGGCTCTAGGTGAGGGAACTAATCAACTGCAATATATCAAACTTAGTACTCTCCTTCATAATGAAAGTGATAGTCACATGCTCATATGTTGGTCTAGTGAGTGCTTGCCTTGTTTTTTGTTGTGCATTGATGCGTGCCCTGACTTTGTTCTATGTGAAGCTCCCACCTCTATCCTAGAAGTCTTACATATCAAAATAGTCTAGAATTTTATTGAGGACAAACTCACATTAGAGTTTCCTTAAAAAATATTGTGGCACCTCATTGTTGCATGGAGTGTTGGCCTCCTACAATGATTTAATAACTAAGCTCTTATAACCATAATTCAAAGATTGGACATCTAACTTGAATATCTATTTCAATCATCATGAAGGTGCATTCAACTTGTCAACCCAGGGACATGAATTTGAAATGGGTTGGCATAGTATGTGCACTAGGAACTCAAAGTATCCATTTCATTCTATAGCTAAGGAACACAAGATGTTGAAATTAAATTTCTTAGAAGGGAATACCATAAATTTCAATCATCAATCAACTTTTACAACAAACTAAAATTCATAACATTAATAAAAATATGAGCAAAAAACAAGGCACTACTCTGTCTGCTTTGGCTGCAGGAATAGTCACATAATGAAATTCTATTAGCTATAGGAACAATCGGTGCCAGATTTCTAACTAGTTACTAAACAACAAGTAATATGAAACTAGTACTAAACTAAAAGGATAGATTACTCACCAAGTGGGCCCCTCGAATAAGTATCCTCTCAAACTAATGAGAACTCAAATGCTCGAACTTAGAACTTTATTTTATTCATTTTAAATCATGAGTGCAAAAGAGTAATGTATCTGTATTGAAAACTTCAGAGTGCTAGTACAATATCAAATTGTGCAACCTCTTGAGGAAGGAGCATCAGATATTTATTTATACTATCAACTAAACAAGGAAGTCAGCTCCACAACTACGAGGACACCATTTAAGGAACACAAAGAAAGTGGAGTGGCGACGGTTACACGTGCATGGAATCTGGTCAGACATGCAGGTCCAATACAGATCTAGCACAATAGTAATGCCCCCATCTTCTCAACCAATATTAAAGTCCACTACGAAGTGGTTACATTCAATTTGCATATGGAATCTTCTTCTGTCAACCTCCTTTGACCTTTGAGTGATTCCTTTGCTGGATGTTATGGTGCATGCCCAACTAGCGATGTCTTCCTCAACTTAGCATCTTTAAATTAAATTTGCATGGCAATGTCAGTACGCACAATAACTGCATATCTATAACCACCTTAAGGAACATTTATTAACCACATACAAAATCAATATAGATAATCCACATAATATGCCAATGTCATTAAAAATTGTAGTTCTAAATAGTATTAAGCCTAATGTCAATGGTTTGAGGGAAACATTATGAAAATATCAACATTTAACATCAAATTCTAGGACAACTACCAGTAAATAAACTATAGATTCTACCCAAAGTTGGACCAAAAACTAGGCTCATCACTCCCCCAAACCTAACATTTTTTTGGTCCTCTAGTAGGGGAAGGGTTGTTCTTCTACTTGGTCAAAGCTCTGCAATTTGCAATTGATAGTGTTCCAACATCAGTGGTTGTTGTACATGAATTAGGATCCCAATAGAATCCTCCTAACCTATCAAATCTGTTCCATCTCTTTTTTTGCAGTAATGTCATAATGGTAGAATTTGAAGTTTGGCATGGGCCACATGAGAATGGGTGGCTGAAAAGGTAGTGGAAGCCAAAATTGCCCCTACATTCTCCCAATTTGAATATACCTATCAATCCTTTTTAGTGTTGTAGCATAATTATAGATGGAATGAGGCTCAGCCTATTTCAATTCATCAGTTAGGCTATTCCATATTTATGATAGGTATCCTCTCATAATTTCCTCCTTTGTTGTTGTCTTTACCTCATACTCACTATAAACTGCCTCAATCCAAGGCACAATCTTGTTTCCATAACTAGGTCTGAGAAAATTTTTGTGCCATTCTCTGTAAATATCCCTTGGGTTGTTTGATTCATCCATAATGGGCAAAGGAATATTAGAATCCAATTGCTTAAAATCCCCATGTTGCTATCCCCAACTAATCTCATTTTGTACCCAAGACATGGATGCCCTTAATTGGACATCCCCAACATACAATAGCAGATTCCAATCATGGTCTTTAGTTACAACATAATTATGCAAGTAGAACTCACATAGCAAATTCTTCATTTCAGGGGAGGCAATCCTGTAAGCATTGAAAAATTCATTATGAGTGTTAATAGAAGGATTCAAACCTGAGACAATCCTTGATAGATTAAAAGAGAGATATTTCTCTTTCAGGTGCAGAGTATAGACCCTTGGAGGGGCTCTACATTCCAAAATCTGTGGTACCAAGGTTTCCATATCACCCAACCTCTTCTTCAAGGTGGAAATTTCTGCATCTTTATCTTCAATTTCCTCATCTCTCTTTTGAATTTCTTCTTCAATTTCTATTTTTCCTTTTTCCATTCTTCCTCCCTCCTTTATTTTTCTTCCCATAATTTAAAATTTGGGCTGACTGTATTGTAAAATTAGGAGGATTATCAATTGCTAACAATATTTTTGTTGATGGTTGCTCCTCATATAGTACTATTTGCATGGACTTAGACTGTTAAGTTGTCTTTGGCTGTAGGGGTACTGTTTCTTCTCCCACATCTTGTTGCAAGATATTTTGTTCTTGTTCTTGCTCTAGCCGCAGGAACTCCTACTCTAGTTCTGACTATTGCTACATGAATTCTTGTTGCAGGACTTCTTGCTCATGCTGTAGGAAATCCTGATTTTCCTCAAACTCTTCCACAATGTTAGCAAGATCTACCAGTGTTATATTTGTTTCTCTCTCAAAAATTTCTTCTTCTTTGACATTCTCATACCCCATTGGATCTTTAGTGTCCTCATGTTATGTCTCACCATGCTTAGGTCTTTCTTGTGGAGGTGTACCAAATGTTGGCCCAAATGGTATTGATTTCCTGGGAGGGCTCTCAAATTTTTCTTTGGTCACAAGACGAACACTATCAGCCTTCCTCTTCTTAGAACTTGGCACGTTTCTTTCTATAGGCTATGTTTTAGCTTTCTCTTTTATCATTTTTACTTCTCTTTGATGTACCCTAGTTCTTATTAAGGTTTCAAAGGGAATGTCATCATTAGAATCTAGTGAAAATCTTTCTTTTTTTGAGTGCCTTGATTCAGAAGAACTAATGTCTATGGTTTCTTCTGCTGCAAGAGGGTTCACACTAGATCCATCACTAGATTTTGAAGCACCAATAGTGGCTTCATCCATGCTCAATCTCCTGCTAGACCTATGAGGTTGAGGTAAAACCCTAGGTTTCAACTACTCGGGTCTAATTTGATCAACATTTATAAATTTTTCCTAGGTCATTCCAGATACATCATGCAAAGACTTCTCAAATAGTATTTTAATTAGAAAATGGTGGGAATTAGAATTATCCCTACCCTTTTGGGTGTTGGAAACCATGATTGAGAAAATATTGTATAGCATGTTAGGCACATTCATCCTCCCGCGCCTCATGTAATTAGAAAACTTGAAGTGCAAATAATGAAAATTCGAATGGAGGCCCTCATAGGTGATGTATTTGATAACATAAATGGCTATCTGCTTCCATGGCTCAAGCAAAGACATTCTCTTTGCACCCTATTTATCTATGCTCAATGGAGGGTTGTTCAGCTCTGTAAGTTCAGCCCTAGTTGATCTAGCGTCTCTGGAAGTAAGGTAATTTTCACCATTAGTAGGTAACCCTGTGACCTTCACAATTCTTTCCTTAGTTGCCACGACTTCCAAACCTTTTACAGTGGCTTTTCCTTCAAAAATTGTCTATGCAAATTCTAGAGCAGTGCCTTCATCAAAGCCATCCAACTTTAGGAAGTAATCTAACCATCCACAATCTCTAAATTCAGCCAGGCATTGTGCATATTGCAATAAAACATCATGCATGGTGGGTTCATTTCAAATGAACCCACCTCCCATTATCTGCAATCAAACAAATACTCTACAATTTCTTTCCTATAATTTCATCTAAAGATCAAGTTCACCTTCCTGCAATACCTGCTAAATTTCCAGTGCCAATATCAACTAAATTTTCTCTTCCTTTTGTTTCACCTTTTTGCTTGCTACTCAAGATTATGATAGGGTCAATAATGGAAAGAAAAGGAGTGATAAAGGAGAATTATAATAGGAAGAAATGGTGGTTACAGTTAGCATCACTTCACTCATGTGAAGCGTCCTCTTACTCAAATTTCAAATCAGATCAATTTAAATTTTATGACATAGCCTAGCATGAATTGACATATGGGAAATATATTTCCATCTTTTCTTTCCCCCCAACCTAAATTTGGACATGTTTCCACACATGCGAGATGGGAGTGGTGATTTGATAGGGGATAATGACATTTTATATGAACATCTATACTAACATACAATGATTAAATGAATGCACTTAAAAGATGATAAAAAGATAGCAATTAATGCGCACATACCTAAATGTGTGGAGGATTCATTTCAAATATTTTGGAGAAAGTACCACTCTCCTTTTAGAGGAATAAATTGAGCAATTAATGAAGATGAAGTGGAATGAGGTGAGGTGGAATGAAGTGATGGAAGAGAGAAAGGTGGTGATGGATGGGAAAAGAAATGGAATCCCACGTAAGTAGAAGTCTTTATTATGAAAAGTATGTACCTTAATTAGCCAGAAGGAGGGACACTAGGTCCACTTCCTTCGGCTGTAGGAAGCTCAAATGTTGAATGTTGGGTGAATTGTTGCAGGAACTCTTCTTTGGAAGTTGGGTTGTGATAAAGTCTGAGGCAATGACCATTTAAAAGAACTTGAATTTGACGAGGTCAATGGTAGTAAGTTGAACAACTCTATTAGGAAAGACCTCAGTGACTTCATATGGTCCTAGACACCTTGTCGGCAATTTTCTTGCATTGTCCTGACATCTTGAGTCATAGAGCAGGGCCTAATATCCTGGTAGGAATTTCTTGTCCTTGATAAATTTTTCATGCCACTTGATTTTTTGATTCTACACAAGCTCTATATGATGTAGGGTTTCTCTTCGTATTTCATCTAAAGCATTTAGCTACATGATTATTTCTCTTTGTGCCTCAAAAATATCCATCCCCAAATCTATTGTAGTCCTAAGAGTCTTACATTCAAACTCAATGGGCACCATGGTTGTTTTTCCATACAACATCTCAAATGGAGTGAAGCATGTGGTTGTTTTCCATGTTGTTCTATAGGCCCAACCAACTTCTAGTAATCTTTTTTCTCAATCCTTTCTATGGATAGCTACCATTTTTGTCAAAATGGCTTCAATTTCTCTATTGGTCACCTCAACTTAGCCATTAGCCTGGGGATGATAAGGAGTAGACTTCCTATGCCTTATGTTGTACTCATTGACCAATGTTGTAACAAGGGTTGATGTGAATTGAGCCCCTTGATCGGTCACTATTTCTCTTGGAACTCCATATCTTGTGAAAATCTCTTCATAAAGAAATTCTACAACCTTGTTGTCTCTTGCATGCTTCATGGCCTTAACTTCTACCCACTTTGTCACATAATCGTTGTATAACAAGATATAAGACTTATCATTTGATGGGGGGTCACTGGGTCCTACAAAAACCAATCCCCATTTGTCAAAGGGAGTGATTACTACCTGAGGGAAAAGTGGCATCTCATCAGATTTGGTTGGTCTTCCCATTCTTTGACATTTATCACATTTTCTGATATACCTTCCTGCATCCTTGTGGAGTGTTGGTTAGTAATATCCCATGTTCAAAATCTTCATTATTGTCCTCTTGGCTACAAAATGTCCTCCACATGGTTCATTGTGGCATGCATACAAGATTTTATACGTCTCATCTTCTCTCACACATCTCCTCATGCCATGGTCTAGTCTAGTATAAAACAAACATCCAACAATCTAGGAGAAAGGAAAAGATTTTTCAATGATTGTCTTTTTTTATTTTGTAGAGAAATGAGAAGGAACTCTACCTATGACCAAATAATTGGCAATGTCACCATACCGGGGCATTTGTATATTGAGGGAGAATAGATGCTCATTAGGGAAAGAGTCATCTATTGGTTGATTATCTTCTAATGTAGTTAGCCCTGAAATAAAATATACAACATTGGCCTTCCTTGGCTTACCCACAATGGTTATATCAAACTCCTACATCAACAACAACCATCTTGCCGGCCTACCTATGATCAAAGGTTTATTCATGAGATATCTAATGGCTACATGATCAATTTGCACAAATATTTAGTAACATTTTATGTAATGTTTGAATTTGTTTAGTGCATAGATTACTGCCAAAATTTCCTTCTCTATCACTATATAATTGAATCCAACTCCTTGTAAATTTTTGCTGACAAATTAAATGGAATTTTTAACAACTCCTTTTTGTCCTAAGACTACTCCTATGGCATAATTTTATGCATTAGTATGGATGTGGAGAGGAAGCTCCCAATTAGGTCCTTTGAGTACATGAGCATGAGTCAAGGCTACCTTCAAGTTAGAAAATTCCTTGTCACAAGCTTCAATCCACTAGAATTCAACATCTTTAGTGAGAAGAGTATACAATGGTGCTGCTACCTTGCTAAAATCCTTGATGAAACACCTATAATATCCTACATGACCCAAGAAACTCCTAATATCCTTTTGTTTTGTAGGTGTGGGTAGATTTGTTATTACCCCAATCTTTGTAGGATCTACTTGAATTCCCTTGTGGGAGATGTAGTGGCCAAGAACTACACCTTCCCACATCATTATGAAACACTTTTCACTATTTAAGGACAAGTTTTTTTCATCACATCTCTATAGGACTCTCCTAAGATTTTCCAATGCTTGATTAAAATCAACACCATAAGTGGTAAAGTCATCCATATAAATTTCCATGCAATCATGAGAAATGTCTGAGAATATGCTAATGATAGCCCTCTAAAAGGTTGCAAGTGCATTGCATCGGCCAAATGGGAGTATCGAGTAGGCATAGGTCCCCCATGGACAAGTAAATGTGGTCTTCACCTAGTCCTATAGTGCAATTTGGATATGGTTTTACCTGCTGAATCTATCTAGAAAAGAAAAGTATTGCTTTGTTGCAAGTGTGTCCAGAACTTGAGCAATGAAGGGTAAGGGAAAGTGGTCCTTCTTAGTGGCAGCATTAAGTTTCCTATAATAAAAACAAACTCACCATTTCCCTCCTTTCTTGGGAAAAATAACTAATGTAGACACACACTGACTATTTGAAATGAGGTAGATAAATCATACATCTAGTAATTTTTGCAGTTCCCCTTTTACAATTTCTCTTAGTGCAGGCTTAATTCTTCTTTATGACTATCTTACTAGGGTGCAATCATCTTTGATGTAAATTCTGCATGTAAAAATTTTAGGGTCCAACCCCTTCATATCATGATAATCCCACACAAATGCATGTTGATGGGTCCTTAATAAATTTTCCAATAACAATTGTTGTTCTTCACTTAATTTACTATTAGCATTAAGATATTTTTCTTCTAACACTTGTACTTGTGTAGTTAACTCTATCATGGATGCTTCATTAACACATGGTACCTTTGGTTCATATGGAAGAAATGTGTGGAACATACCTTTTGTTGTAGGAAGTCTATTTGTAGGAACAATGACTGTAGGAAGAATGTTTGTAGGAACAATGGCTGCAGGAAGAGTGGTTGTAGGAAGAGTAGGCAAAAGTGTCTTGAATGGAGTAGTAGAATGAGAAGACGATGCTTCCTCCACTTCACAATAGTTTTGAATTATGTTATCCAATACTTCATCCTCATCTTGGAGCTCCATGAAAGATATTTTTTCTAACATCATAAGTTGTGCCACAAAATTAACTTCCTTGGCCTCTTCACCAACATGTGGCCATGGCCATGGTTGAACAGGAGGATAGAGGTTCTCTTCCCATCTAAAGTGGTCATGTCACTTCATCCAATGTATGCATCTGATGGTAATGGGAGTGTAGCTTTAGGAGAGGATAGAGAATTTTTTTTTAGTTCTCTTCCCATCTAAAGTGGTCATGTCACTTGAACGACATCCAATGTATGCATCTGCAATTTCCAACCATGGCCTTACAATAATAATGGGATACTCACCTAGTGTAGCTTTAGGAGAAAAAATCATAATTTATGTTGGGTACTCCCAGGAGTCTAAAAATACTACAAGATCCTCCACTATACCATCAGGCTTAATACTAGAGCTATCAAAAATCTATAGGATAATAGGAGTAGATATCATGCTTGCAACGTTTAGTTGTTGTAGGATGTCTTTGGTCATTACATTTATTGTTTCTCCTAAATCAATCAAAGCATTCTTTACTTGGACCCCATTTATAACAACTATTACCATAGGACTACCTGGGTCATTATACTTGGGAATAGTTACTTTTCCCAACATGATGTCAACTAGTTGTCCCTCCACATGAATTGTAGTTGAGTATTTCTTTTTCCTACCTGGCTTCTTGAGGCATGCTTCCTTGATTTACTTATTGTAGAATGGAACATCCTTTATGGCCTCAAATAGAGGTATCTGTACACATATATGCTTCAACTAATCCAAGATATCAAAAGTGGTATCCTCCTTTTCTTCCTTCTTCTTGGCAACTTCTAATCTTTGAGAAAATAGTGGTTCTTGTTAAGTCTACTTGACTTGGACTGGTTCAATATTTTTAGGTACACTTGGTTGAATGGGATCATTCAGAGGTTCCTCCTCCTCTTCTATAGGAAGCTCAGTGATAATGGGCTTGGAAGGGGTTGGTAGAGTAGCTCTTGAATGCAAGTGGATGTCACTTACACTCACAACATATGTAGGGAATTGATTTGAATCAACAAAGTATGTAGGCAGCTCTTGTGTTTTGTTATTTGGATTGGGTGTGGGTTGAGCTGGTAGCTAAATAGGTTTAGGTGCATTTGAGTTTGGATTAGTAGGTTGAGGAATTATAATAGGTTTTTGGGGCTGAGTAGGTGGCTGCATGTAATTCTTTGTCTAGGCAGGCCATTGTTGTCCTCTCCATTGATTTGTTTGTTGCTAATTTCCTAGAGGTGGCTGCCATTGGCCTTGAAATTGCTGCCAATTCTCCTAAGGTTGCTACCATTGGGGTGGATAATTTTGATGATTGGTACAAGAATTTAGAGGGTTACTCCAAGGCTATGGTGGATATCCTCCATAGCTAGATGGATATGGGGGCTGCCATTGGTTACTAGATGAATAGGAATTAAAATATGGCCCAACATAAGATAGTGGATCTGGTGGCATACCTTGTCTTGGATCCCAAGGATTCCTTTGTGCAACATAGTAGACTTGGTCTTCTTCAATTTGGATTGGTTTTAATTTAGGTGGAATCTATTTGCTTTCTAGATTAGCTACTATTTTGCATCTAGAGTCCCTCTTCTTTTGTCTACAGTGGGGGCAATACTCTCAACATTTTTTTTGCCTCCTCTTGCTTCTCCTTGGCCTGAAATGTATCTAGTTGAGTAGCTAGATTATTTATAATGCCTTGCTTGAATTCTACCAGCAAATGAGTAATCTCCATTCTTGAAACTCCACTAGTAGTTGACTTACACATGGAATATTGGTAAGCTCTCCCTTTCTTTGAAGCTACCCCTAGAGTAGTTTTGGCATATTTTATTGATATCTTCCCTAGGAACTTGGGAGATATCTCCTCCTCCCATGAGGTCCAAGGCATTAGTGTAGCTATCATTGATTCTTCTCAGGATTTTTTTTTTGTGAGTCTTCATTGAGTGTATGGTGTGGAGATTTTTGTAGGAAAAACAAAAACCTTGCAATGTAATCTTCTAGACTCTCATCTTCCTTTTGTTGCATCTTGAAAATGCCACCTCCTCTCATGTCACTTCCCCTGCAATATTTGTTGTATTTCTTAAGGAATTTTGTCTTCATGTCTTCCACAGTTTCCACAACATCTCTTCCTAGGCTCATGAACCATCTTAATGTAGCCTCTCTCAGAGTGGTAGGAAATAGCTTTAGCCTATCGGGTTCGGTGGTATAATCATAACTCTTGCAGAGTATGTAAAACTCAAACAAGAAGGTATCAAGATCTTCTGTGACAAGTCCATAAAACTTGGGGAGTGTTGAGGCAGGAATGTTCTTGATGTTTTCAACTTCATTCTAATGGGAAATGGGGAAGGGAAAAGTTTATTGGTTAGGTCTATTCCTGTTTGCATCACCAATGCTTTCTTGATGTGGTTCCAAAGAAAAGGGGTTCTGAAGCTGATTTTTATCTTCAGAGGAGACTTCAGAGGTAGTCAAATAAAGAAATGCATCAGCAAAGGGGTGTGGATCTTCTTTTTCTTCTTCTCTTGGTAGGTTCTGATATTCAATTAGTTGGAATGGATTAGGATTGTTAGGAAGGAATCTCCCATAAGCATCCCTTACCCTTACACTATGCATGTGATATCACTCACTATCAGCCAATTCACAACAAAGAATTGGTAAAGAATAAGGGGGGTCATTACTTCCTAAATGAGGATATACTAAGAACAACTTTGAGAAACACTACAGCAAGAAAAAATACCAATGAATCCAAAGAACTCCCTAGTTTGACACCATCCCCGATAATGACACCAAAAATGTTGGCCTCCTACAATGATTTAATAACTAAGCCATTACAGTCATGATTCAAAGATTGGACATATAACCTAAATAGCTATTTCAATGATCATGAAGGTGCATTTAATTTTTCAACCCAGGGATATGAACTTGAAATGGGTCAACACATTATGTGCACTAGGAACTCATAGTAGCAATTTCATTCTATAGCTAAGGAACACACAATGTTGAAAGTAAATTAATTAGAAGGGAATAATGTAAATTACAATCATCAATCAACAACTACATCAAACTAAAATGCATAACAGTAATAAAAATCTAAGCAACAAATAGGGAACTAATTTGTCTACTTTGGTTGTAGGAATAGTCATAGAATGAAATTCTAGTGGTTGCAGGAACAGTCGGTGTCACATTTCTAACTAGTTACTAAACAACAAATAATACAAAACTAGTAGTAAACTAAAAGGATGAATTACTCACAAAGTGGGCCCCCTTGGATAAGTATCCTCTAAAACTAATGAGAACTCAAATGCTTGAATTCAAAAATTTATTTTATTCATTGTAAATCACGAGTACAAAAGAGTAATGTATCTATATTGAAAATTTGAGAGTGCTAGTACAATATCAAATCATGCAACCTCCTAAGGAAGGCTCATCAGATCTTTGTTTATACTATCAACCAAACAATGTAGTCAACTCCATGATTGAGAGGACACCATTTAGGGAAAACAAAGAAAGTGGAGTAGTGGTGGATACGTGTGCATGGAATCTGGTTAGACATGCAGGTCCAATGTAGATCTAGCACAAAAGTAACGCATGAATCTACTCAACCAACATTAAAGTCTACTACATGGCAGTTACACTCAGTTTGCATGAGGAATCTTCTGCTGTCGACCTCCTTTGACCTTTAAGTGATTCCTTTGTTGGACATTATGGTGTATACCCATCTGGCAATGTCAGTACGTATAGTAACTACATATCTATGATAACCTTAAGGAACATTCATTAACCACATGCAAAATCAATATAGATAATCCAAAAAATATGCCAATTTCATTCAAACTTATATAAATAGGATTCAGGCTAATGCTAATGGTTTGAGGGAAACATGATGAAAATATCAACATTTAACATCAAAGTCCATGACAACTATTAGCAAGTAAACTATAGATTCTACCCAAAGTTGTACGAAAAACTAGGCTTATCACTCCCCCCAACCTAACGTTTTGTTCGTGCTTCAGTAGGGGAATTGTTGTTCTTCTGGTTGGTCAAAGATTTGAAATTTTCTACTGATAGTTGTCCAACATCAATGGCTATTGTGCATGAATTAGGATCCCAATAGAACCCTCCTAACCTATAAAATCTGTTCCATCTCTATTTTTCTGCAGCAATGTAATATTAGTAGAACCTGAAGTTTGACACTAGCCACATGAGAATGGGTGGCTAAAAATTCAAGGGAAGGAAAAATCGCCTGTGCATTCTCCCAATCTGAATATACCTATCAATCCTTTTTAGTGTTGTAGCATAATTATGGATGGAATGAGGCTCATCCTGTTTCAACTCATCAGTTAGGCTATTCCATCTTTGTGATAGGTATCCTCTAATAATTTCCTCCTTTATTGTTGTCTTTACTTCATATTCACTATAAAATGCCTCAATCCAAGGCATAATCTTGTTGCCATAACTAGGTCTAAGAATCATTATGTTCCACGCTCTATAAATATCCCTTGGGTTGCTTGATTCAACTCTAATGGGTAGAGGAATGTTAGACTCCAATTGCTTATAAGCCCCATGTTGTGCCCAACTAATATCATTTTGTACCCAAGACATGAATACCCTTAATAGGACATCCCCAACATACAATAGCAGATTCCAATCATGGTCTTTAGTTACAACATAATTATGCAAGTAGAACTCACATAAAAAATTCTTCATTTCAGAGGAGGCAATGCTATAAGCATTGAAAAATTCATTAGGAGTGTCAATAGAAGGATTCAAACCTAAGACAATCCTTGATAGATTAAAAGAGAGATATTTCTCTTTCAAGTGTAGAGAATAGACCCTTGGAGGGGTTCTACATTCCAAGATTTGTGGTACCAAGGTTGCCATATCATCCACCCTCTTCTTCAAGATGGCAATTTGTGCATCTTTATCTTCAATTTCCTCTTCTCTCTTTTGAATTTCCTTCTTCAATTTTTTTTTTCCTTTTCCCATTCTTCCTCCCTCCTTTATATTTCTTCCCATAATTTAAAAATTGGGCCATATGTACTATAAAATCAAGAGGATTATGAATTCCTAACAGTATTTTTGTCGATGGTTGCTCCTCATACAGTACTATTTGCATGGACTCAGGCTATCCAGTTGTCTTTGGATGTGGGGTATTGTTTCTTCTCCCACTTGTTGCTACAAGATCTTTTATTCTTGTTCTTGTTGTGGCTGCGAGAAATCCTACTCTGGTGTTGACTATTGTTGTAGGACTTCTTGCTCATGTTGTAGGAAATACTAATTTTCCTCAAACTCCTCTGCACTGTTAGCAAGATCGGTCAGTGTTATATTTGTTGCTCTCTCAAATATCTCTTCTTTGACATTCTCCTACCCCATTGGAGCTTTAGTGTCCTCATGTGATGTCTCACCAGGTTTAGGGATTTCCTATGGAGGTGTACCAAACGTTGGCCCAACTTGTCTTGATTTCCTTGGAGGTCTCTCACATTTTTCTTTGGTTGTAGGATGAACAGTGTTAGCCTTCCTTTTCTTAGAACTTTGCACCTTTCTTTCCACAGGTTGTGTTTTAGCTTTCCATTTTCTCATTTTTACTTCTCTCTATTGTGCCCTAGTTCTTATCAAGGTTTCAAAGGGAACATCACCCTCAGAATCTAATGAAGAGCTTTCTTTTTCTGAGTGCTTTGATTTAGAAGAACTGATTTCTATGGTTTCTTCTGCTACAGGAGGGTTCACACTAGAGCCAACACTAGAGGTTGAAGCACCAAGAGTGGCTTCAGTCATGCTCAATCTCTTGCTAGACCTATGAGGTTGAGGTAAAACCCTAGGTTGCAATTGCTTGGATCTAATTTGATCAACATTTATAAATTATTCCTAGGTCATTCCAAATACATCATGCAGAGACTTCTCAACTAGCAATTTAATTAGACAATGGTGGGAAATAGAGTTATCCCTACCTTTTTGGGTCTCAGCCACCATGATTGAGAGAATATTATATAGCACATTAGGCACATTCATCCTCCTTCCATGCTTCATGTGATTCAAAAGCTTGAAGTGCACGAAATGGGAAGTCGACTAGCGACGCTCACAACTGATATATTTAATAACATAAATGGCTATCTGCTTCCATGGCTTGGGCAAAGACATTCTCTTTGCACCCTATTTATCTATGCTCAGTGGAGGGTCATTTGGCTCTATAAATTCGGCCCTAGTTGATCTAGCGTCTCTAGAAGCAGGGTAATTTTCACCATCAATAGGTAACTTTGTGACCTCTACAATTCTTTCCTCAGTTGCCATGACTTCCAACCCTTTTATTGTGGCTTTTCCTTTAGAAAATGTCTAGGCGAATTCTAGTATAATGCCTTCATCAAATCCATCCAACTTCAGGAAGTAATCTAACCATCCACAGTCTCTAAATTCAACCAATATTTTTGTATCCTACAATAAAACATCATGCATGGTGGGTTCATTTTGAATTAACCCACCTCCCATTGTCTGCAATCAAACAAATACTCTGCGATTTCTTACTTGCAATTTCATATGAAAATCAAGTTCACCTTCTTGTAATACTTGCTAAATTTCTAGTGCCAATATCAACTAAATTTTCTCTTCCTTTGTTTCACCTTTTTGCTTGCAACTCAGGATTATGACAGGATCAATAATGGCAAGAAAAGGAGTGATAAAGGAGAATTATGATGGGAAGAAATGGTGGCTATAGTTAGTGTCACTTCACACATGCGAGTTGTCCTCTTACTCAGATTTCAAATCAGCCCATTTTAAATTTTTTTATGTAGCCTAGCATGAATTGACTTATGGGAAATATATTTCCATCTTTTCTTTCCCCCAACCTAAATTTGGACATGTGTCCACACATGCAAGATAAGAGTGGTTATTTGAAAAGGAATAATCACATGTTATGTGAACATCTATACTAACGTTCAATGATTAAATGAATGCACTTAAAAGATGATTAAATGATAGCAATTAATGTGCACATACTTGAATGTGTGGAGGATTCATTGAAAATATTGTGGAGAAAGTACTGCTCTCCTTTTAGAGGAATAAATTGAGCAATTAATGAAGATGAAGTGGAATGAGGTGAGGTGGAATGAAGTGATGGAAGAGAGAGAAAGATGGTGATGTATGGGTGGATGGGAAAAGAAATGGACTCCCACATAAGTGGAAGTCTTTATTATGAAAAGTAAGTACCTTAATTAGCTAGAAGGAGGGACACTAGGTCCACTTCCTTTAGCTGCAGGAAGCTCGGGTGTTGAATGTTGGGTGAATTGCTGCAAGAACTCTTCTTTGGAAGTTGGCTTGTGATATAATCTAAGGTGATGACCATTGACAAGTAACTTGAATTTGACGGGGTCAATGGTAGTAAGCTAAACAACTCTATTAGGAAAGACCTTAGTGACTTCATATGGTCCTAGCCACCTTGTCTGCAATTTTCTTGCATTGTCCTGATATCTTGAGTCATAGAGCAGGGCCCAATCTCCTGGTTGGAATTTATTGTCCTTGATAAATTTTTCATGCCACTTGATTCTTTGATTCTTCACTACCTCTTTATGATGTAGGGCTACTCTTTGCATTTCATCCAATGCATTTAGCTGCATGATTCTTTCTCTTTGCACCTCAGAAATATCCATCCCCAAATCTTTGCAGTCCTAAGAGTCTTATATTCAAATTCAATGGGAATAATGGTTGTTTTTCCATCCAACAACTCAAATGGAGTGAAGGGTAAGTGCACAAAGTTGATTCCATGAAACGTGAAATTTTTTTCCTTAGCCAAAAAATTGAAATTGACTTTGATAAAACAAGATCCCGATTTTTAAAAATCGGGATCTAGTTTAGCTTCGGGATCCCGAGCCTGAACACGAAACAAGATCCCACTTTTTAAAAATTGGGATCCCATTTCCCATAGGATCCTGAACCGATGGAGAAGGAACGGGATCCCGATTTGTTGAAATCGGGATCTCGTTTTATATTGCTATTTAATTTTTAAAAAACAAACAGATTTAATTACACAGCAAATGGGATCCCAAGTACAGGTGGCAGTGACCCCCACAAACAACTACAGGTACCCACCCACGCCCTATTTTTTTTGCATTTTTCTATTTTTTATTGAAATTGTGAAGAAAATAAGTGAATTTGGCATGTTTTTTTTAATTTATTTCACTTTTTGAGCATTTTTTTTCTTGTTATAGTAGAAATGAGTAATTGTAAAAATAGATGAAAAAATGCAATGAAACCTAAATATTTTTTAATAGAAATGAAAAAATGAACCTTGAATTGCATTTTACAAACAAATTTTAACTTTTGAATCCTAAATTGTTCAATTAAACAAAAAAAAATTGAATTTGAAAACCCTAATTGAAACAAAACAAAAAATTGCATTTCAAACCCTAGAAATTGAAATGAAATAAAAAAATTGAATTTGAAAAACCTAGTTTGAATTGAAACGAAAAAAATGCATTAAAAACCCTAATTGCTTAGAAATTGAAACCCTAAATTGAATTGGAACAATTTTTTTTGTTAAAACCCTGAATTGAAATCCAACATATCATTTTGATTTTGAAAACTAGGTAATTTTGAGCTCAAAAAAATCATTTGCATTGCTTAAATGTTTTAAATTTTATTTGCATTGTATGGAAAAATGATATGTTAAACTTTAGTTTCAATGTTAAATTATAATTAGATTAGAAAACAATATGTTAAAGAATAGTTAACATTCATAAAGTTTATCTTGATGTTTGTTTTCAAATTTAGTTAGCAAATTTGTAAATCTAAGCACACATAATCGATTCCAATTGGCACTAACTTGCAAGTCTAAATTATTCCAAGGGCCACCCAAACTTCACCCTAAGTTTGCTAAACCCTAGACCATGAACTATAAAATCTAAAACCTCAACACTAAAGCATTTTAATTTTGTCCGAGGACCTTAAAATGAAATTTGGTTGCCTTAAAAAACCCTCTGTTGTCACCATTCAATAGAGCTTTTTGTAATGTTTTCACTTATTTGAACACATAATATAAAACCTTTTGGTTTCTACAAGTTTATGAAGAGTGGATTATTACTCTCTATGACACTTAGACATGATCATTAGGGATCTAAATCATTGGAAGAAAACTTTATTCTATTATATCCACAAGATAGGAGAGCGTGAGTGAGAGTGCTATGGGTAGAGTTTCTTTCATTGGACATAACTAAAATTATGTAAGTTCAATGTCAAGAATGGGTCTATTTGGTAGATTTATGAAAACTATTATGAATATCTAGAATACCATTAAAGTATAATTATAGCAATTACAATTGGAAACACTTGGGTATATATCATATGAAATTTAAATCTAGCAAGGTGTCTATTATATAGGAGAGTTGATAATACATGGAAATAGGTTTGTATGAGAATATATGTATTAAGAAACAAATACCATGACCTCTATAGGATTTTCAAGATGTGATCCTAGATAATAATCCACCCATCCTCAATCATAATGGATTCTTTAGCAATTAAGAGAGATTCAATAACCATAAAATTACCTATATTTTGATACTATATAGATTTATGTGGAAGGATATAAATACATCAATAAGGAGACCAAGATGGAACCATTTAACACCTAGAAGGTACACCTATTACATGGGAAAGGGAGGAGGTACATGATGATAGGTTGGAGGAACTATGCTATTATTACAATTTAGAGATAGGAGGATTCATATTATGCTCCTATAAATAAGCGGTTAATTTAGAAGATTAAAAGAACTAGATAATAACAAAGGAAATAATTCTATAGAGGGAGTTGGTAGGATTGTTGGAAATATACAAGGAGATATGTGAAGGTACCAACACCTACATAGAGTCCTACACGAAATACACCAATCTAGGAACTTCCTAGAAGGATCAAGATCCATGTGAGTAGCCTCTTTTTATTTTTATATCTTCTACGTATGTATATTTATTACTTTATTATGTGATTAAAATTATGTATGATATGACTTATTAATAAGTGATTACAAGTATAACTATTAAAATATTTCATATTTATTTTGATATCCTCTAATGTAGGAGGAAATTTTTACTTTTTTTGATAGATGTATGCTATTTTAGTGATATGTATAGATTGATTCATTTTTAACATGATAATTTTTTTTATTAGAGGGGTAAATACTTTTGACCCAGAGCTAGATGGAACCAATGAGGCTATAGTATGACTAAATTTGGACCTCACTAGACATTTATATCCCCTTAAGCCATCCTATCACCCTAAATCATAAATGGATTTCTTAAGGAGTCCCAATATGACATTTCTTAATGGGATCAAAGAAGTTCCTAAAATTTGGTGAAGTTTCCCAAGGAAACCAAATTTAACAATAATAAGATCATGCAAGATTATAATATGAATGAGATTTCGTGATCTAGGTCGGTCAGTTGAAACAAGAGTATATCTCAATCAACTATTCCATGAGCAAATGTTCTTCACTAACTTGCAAGTTCATTATATTCCAAGGGGCACCAAAACTTCACCCTAAGTTTTGTAAACCCTAAACCCTAAACTCTAAAATCTAAACCCTAAACACTAAACCATTCATTTTGTCCTACCTGACCTTAAAGTGAAATTTGGTTGCCTTAGGCAACTCCACCAAATTTCATTCCCTTATGCCATGTAATTTTGTCATAGGATCTTACTACATATATCCCCTTAAGTTATCCTATTACCCTAAACCCTAAAGCCATCATTTTTTCTTAGGCTCTTAATTAAATTTGGTTGCCTTAGGCAACTCCACCAAATTTCATTCCCTTATGCCATGTAATTTTTTCCTAGGATCTTACTACATATATCCCCTTAAGTTATCCTATTACCCTAAACCCTAAACTCTAAACTCTAAACCCTAAACCCTAAAGCCATCATTTTTTCTTAGGTTCTTAATGAAATTTGGTTGCCTTAGGAAACTCCACCAAATTTCATTCCCTTATGCCATGTAATTTTGTCCTAGGATCTTACTACATGTAGATCCCCTTAATTATCCTATTACCCTAAACCCTAAACTCTAAAGTCTAAACCCTAAACCCTAAAGCCATCATTTTTTCTTTAAAGGCTCTTAATGCAATTTTGTTTCCTTGGGAAACTTCACCAAATTTTATTCACTTGAGCCATGCCATTTTCTCCTAGGACCTCACTAGACGTAGATCCCCTTAAGCCATCCTGTCACCCTAAATCGTAATTCGATTTCTTAAGGGGTCCCAATATGAAATTTATTAAGGGGATCAAAGTTTCCCAATGCAACCAAATTTAACAATAATAAGATCGTGCAAGATTATAATATGAATGAGATTTCATGATCTAGGTTGGTCAGTTGAAACAAGAGTATATCTCAATCAACTATTCCACAAGAAAATGTTCTTCACTAACTTGCAAGTTCATTATATTCCAAGGGGGCACCTTCACCCTAAGTTTTGTAAACCCTAAACCCTGAACTCTAAAATTTAAACCCTAAACACTAAACCATTCATTTTGTCATACCTGACCTTAAAGTGAAATTTGGTTGTCTTAGGAAAATCCACCAAATTTCATTCCCTTATGCCATGTAATTTTGTCCTAGGATCTTACTACATATATCCCCTTAAGTTATCCTATTACCCTAAACCCTAAACTCTAAACTCTAAACCCTAAACCCTAAAGCCATCATTTTTCTTAGGCTCTTAATGAAATTTGGTTGCCTTAGGAAACTCCACCAAATTTCATTCCCTTATGCCATGTAATTTTGTCCTAGGATCTTACTACATGTAGATCCCCTTAAGCTATCCTATTACCCTAAACCCCTAAAGTCTAAACCCTAAACCCTAAAGCCATAATTTTTTCTTTAAAGGCTCTTAATGAAATTTGGTTGCCTTGGGAAACTTCACCAAATTTTATTCACTTGAGCCATGTCATTTTCTCCTAGGACCTCACTAGATGTAGATCCCCTTAAGCCATCTTGTCACCCTAAATTGTAATTCGATTTCTTAAGGGGTCCCAATATGACATTTCTTAAGGGGATCAAAGAAGTTCTTAAAATTTGGTGATCAAAGTTTCCCAAGGCAACCAAACTTAACGATAATAAGATCCTACAAGATTATTTAATATTAATAGTTAATTGTATTTTCATTCAAGTAACATGTGCCTTAGACATAAATGAGGCTTACATATTTTATCATTTGTATTCAATTATTTAAGGACATTTATATTGAATGGTTTAAGGGTATTTCCTAAACATGTATCTTACATCTTGAATTTACAAATCTAATGCAGGTTCACTCATATCTTAAAGATCACATGGATCCATTCAAAAATATTCACAATCCACCTCCATGCCATCCATCTCCACCATCTTCACCTCCACCTCCACCCACTCCACTCGTAACCCCCAACCTCCACCACCTGAAATCAATGAACATGATTGTTTGCAAGCACAAATCAATGCCAATGTTAGAACCATCCAAGATCAAATCAACATTATTCAAAATGAAGAATGTGTCGCACCTCCTGTGAGGATGTTTACATCTAGGATGCAAACCCTTGTTTATGTTGTCAGGGCTATGGATGAGATCTTAGATGAGCATCGACAATGGCTAGAGGAGAGGAGAACTTTTGATTCTGAAAAGGAAAACACAAAGAAATGAAGAGATGAAGTAGAGAGCCACAATAGTTTGTAAATTAAGACAATGATCTTAAATAGTTATGAATTTATAAATTTGGTGAAAGACGGATATTTTGTGTGATGAATTTATAAATTTGGTTCCAGATGGATATTTTTAGTGACATGAATTTACGATTTTGGTTCTAGATGGATATTTTTAGTGACATGGATTTATGAATTTGGTGGAATTTATGAACTTATAATGAATAATATATAATAGTATATATTTTATGACTATCTACTAGATCATGATTTATCCTGCTGAAAAATTGTAATATATGTGTGTGTGTTAGACATAAAATGAGCTTTTGTGAACGTTTCAAGTTTATTGTTTAGTATGTATGTGCATGTATTAAAATTTTTCATATATAGCTCTTAAATTTTGAAATTTGTATGTATGTACATAGTTTAGTTTAATGATCTCTACACATGCAAATTATGCATCATATTTTTTCTTTTAAATGTACATGTACATGTTAAATTTTGAATTTTGTATGGACATGCTCTTGAGTTGAACAATCAATGTATATACATGTGCATTTCAATTAAATATATGATCTTAATATACGTATACACATCTTATTTTGTATGATTTAATGCAGGTGCACATTTATATTGAGCATATCATGGATGATTTTAACATTGATGATATCATCAATCCACCACCTCAACCACAACCACATCCACCTCCCCCTCCCCCTCTACCTCCCCCTCCCGCCCTCCCCCTCCCCCTCATATGCCACATCCAACACCTATCGCATTAGACAAGGCTCACTTGAGAGCACGTATAAATGATCAAGTTGCATCCTTACAAAATCAAATCAATGTTATGTAGAGTCAAGCATTGATTCCTCCACATGTGAGACATTTTGCATCTGTGATGCAAAATGTTGTTGATGCCATCAGGATGATCAATTCTGATCTTGATAGGCATCGACGAGAGAGAGAACAAATGAGACAATTTTATTCCAATGGTCTCTCTTACAAACAAATATTAGACCTTAAAATAATGAAATCACATCTAGCACCCTACTTTCTTGACCCGGTTACTCGACAACCCATTCCACCTAACAAATCTAGAATATCCATGAGGTGGTGCATACATCCACAGATGAGTGCACATTTTTTGGATCGATGGTATATGGTTTTTGATAGCCCCCCACATGCTAATTGGGAGTGCCCATTGTATGTTTTGAGAAAATTGTATGTAGAGTTTTTTGGGGGGAAAAAGCCCAATTATTTTGATTTTAGATCATTTCAAGGTGTTGGTGGTAGTATGCCACAATAGAGATTAGGGGCAATGGTTGATCCCCGATGCCCCATGCATGTGCAACCCCTTGTTGTTGCTCCTAGTCCTCCCATTCATACACCTTTACATCATCAAGATCTAGTCTCAACATTAGGTTCCCTTAGTACACTCATAGGAGACCTTGATTAGCATGCTTTTGAAATAGCGGGTGGGGAGCATAGAGACGATGATGATGGAGGATTTTTTTATGGAGTTGGTTCGAGTACCACTCCAAGAGTGTCGAGGCCTATCCCCCATATATGTATTATTTTTCATCAAGTATGCTATGGACTTGATTAGGCCACACCTAGTTCAGGTGGACGGGGAGATTCTCGTGGTTCATCTAGTTGCATCAGTTCATTTGTAGAATTTCTCACAGTAGAACATCACCTTGAGGACAATGCAACACAGGTATAAATATGCATCTAGATGTATGCTCATTTTAAAGAATTTTGATGGTTGTATATATCAAAGAAAATTTTGCAATACATTTTAACAATCAAATTGTTTGGTGTACAAATGACACTAATGATGGGGTAATCATCTATTCCATGAGTACACACATTGACACCGGTCATACTCGGCAACCCTTATGGGGTATTTTGATTTCAATTTTTAAAATTATATATGAAATCATAAATTATTTAACTTGATTTTTAAATTTATAATTGAATCACATATATGTTTGAAATATTTATGTTGGTTTAGGCGAGTCAATCGGCATCCACGTTGATTCCTCCTAAGGGATTGTCAAGCACTCCTCCACTATTGGGTGTCATAAATCAGGGGTAGGTACATTCATATTGTAAATTTGTTTAAAGTTTACATTAGTATAGTTACAATTTTATGAGTTTTGAATTCACTAGATATATGAAACGCATGCATGTACACTTGTAAATATTATAAGCATTAAATGTCTATGTACATGTATGTCTAGGTTGATACCACAATAAGAATGGGCATTGGGAAAACATTTGATGTTGCAGCTACTCGTGAGGCCACTGATTTCAGGTTTACAAAAATTTCTACACAAAATGTTCAAACTTGAATATATATATATATATATTAACCTAATTCAATTGTACATGCTTTAATTTTGATCTTGTAGGACTTTGTTAGTGCAACTTTCAGCCTTGACCTAGACATAGTTACACCACTAGGAGGACATGTAGAGCAAGTTCTAGATCAAATGATAATTTATTTTTTATTATATTTAAATTCAATTATAAATTTTAAATTAAATATATACATAATATGAGATTTTTACATATTCTTTTTCTTTTATAGCATGAGACACATCTTGTAGTTGAGCATGTACAGATAGGTCCTAGAGAAGAGCCTAGTGCACAACCTCAGAATATGGTACAATTAAAATATGATAAATTATAAATTAAATTGAATTAAAAAAATAATAATTGTAGAGTTGTACATCTAATTTCAAATTTCTTTTTCTTGTTTATGTAGATTGATTTAGAGAATTTAGAGGTTACTTTAGGTGCACCAGAGCATCCAGACGTAGATATGATGGTAATTTAATTTTATGATGGATTATAAATTAAATTGTCATTAAATCATTTTTCATTGTCTTACATCTGATTTCATCTTTCTCTTGTACAAAGTGTTTTAGGTCATCCACATAGTCCACATGGTGTGAAGAGGTCTCTTGATTATAGAGACAATACATGACCCGAAACATGTGATTTTATGTGTTATATTTGTTTATTTCATGGACTATATTTCTTGTTTCTCATGTACTGTTGGACTTTATTTCATGTGCTTAATATATTGGTTTCATGCACTTAATATGTTACATAAATTATGGACTTTATTATTGTTTGAAATTTTAATTTACACGTGTACATTGATGCATTTTATGTTCATAGTCAAGACATTAATATAGGACATTAATGTGAAATTTAGTGATCTCATACATGATATTAATATAGGACATTTTAATATTTATACTTTGCAAATTTAGTGATTTCATACATGATATACATGATATGTACATTCAATAAATAACGATAATTACTCAATGTACTTATTCAATTCACGTCAATCAATAATCAATCAATAAATCATAATTTACAAACAAATGAAATCTATTTATATACCAGAAAGGATAAAATTTTAAGAAATAAACAATACCATAAAAGATAGAGAATAAAAGCATTAATAAATTCTATAAATAATAACATCTAACACTAATTTATAAGTTGTCAAAACAAATAATAACGTCTTAAGGGGATGTCTAAAGGGGTCATAATAGAACGTCTTAAGGGGTTATAATACATCTTAAGGGGATGACTTAAGGGGTCTTAAGGGGATGTCTAAAGGGGTCATAGTAGAACATCTTAAGGGGTCTTAAGGGGATGTCTAAAGGGGTCATAATAGAATGTCTTAAGGGGATGTTTTAAGGGGTCTTAAGGGGATGTCTAAAAGGGTCATAATAGAACGTCTTAAGGGGATGTCTTAAGGGGTCTTAAGGGGATGTATAAAAGGGTCATAATAGAATGTCTTAAGGGGATGTCTTAAGGGGTCATAATAGAATTTCTTAAGGGGATGTATTAAGGGGTCATAATACGTCTTAAGGATATAATTGATTTAACAATAATGTATGCATGATATTTAGTGATTATACAATTAGACATAAAGTTTCAAAGTAGGAAAACATGCACATTTAACAAACAAAATATATAGAATATTGATTTGATACATAGAAGTACATAGAGTATGTTTAATTTTGTAAGTATGTATGTACATATATGCCATCTCAAGAACATCTCAGACTTGTGGCTAGAATGTAGTAGGTCTTCACACCACCTGATATAAAAAAGGTACAAGCAATATCAATCAAATCATCAAAACAAACATATTTTGATTTATATAAAACTATCTATATGTACAGAAGTCAAGTACCTGCATTTAAAAGTATTCCACACATGTTTGTAGGTTGAATCTAGGCATCCTCTCCTTTTTGTTTCAAAGTATGAGATCAATGCAATGATGGCTTAAGGATACAAAAAATGACAATATATCAATTTTAACTATTAATGTCCAAAAAATATCAATATGTAATCAAAACATGTATTTAAATATAATTTAACTAATAATTACTTTTTTTTACCAAGTATTCCATGTTGTATAGGTTGAATCTACATGGACTAGATCCTTTTTGTGATTATGCCTTAAGGATGTATAAAAGGAAAATTTAAATCAATTTCAACTAATAGCACATTTGACCAATATCGAAACATGTATTTAATGTATTTAAAAGGAAAAAATAAAACTAAAACTATATTTACCTGTATTTACTTATTCCATTGTACCATCTGCATCCTCTCTTTTTTGCAATGCATCTATGATTGCCTCATGCTCTTCCATAGAAACTTACCATAGCACTTTTTTTAAGGTCTTCCACGATACCGCTCTAGTTTTATATTTGTTGCCACCATCAAATGTGAATAATGTATAATCTTTTTATGTGTTTCATAGTCTTCGAATGCAAGTAGACCATTCTTTCTTCTCAAGTATTTTCATAGCCAAGTGTCAACAACCACCACCTATCCTATTGGAAAACATGTTCAAAAAAATCATCAAATAAGTTCTCAAAATTTTCTTAAGGGGATAAAAGAGTTGTTCTAAAAAAATCTTAAGGGGATCTAAAACTTGTTATCAAAATTTGCTTAAGGGGGTGTCTTAAGGGGAGCACTGTACCTGTTTGATAATGAAAGCCATTATCATCTTCTCGAGGCGTTATTAACTTATGCTTAGTTTCCATACACATGTAACAACATACACCTCCTATTTTCTCTTCATTCCCCTCTGGTGCAATAAACATAAACATTAACTTATGTTTATGTTTATTCTATTTGCTCTTCATTCCCCTTAGGTGCAATAACAACATACACATGTCCTGGCAACAAAATTCGATTTAATAACTTGTGCATATCCATATAAATAATTTAGTATTACAAAATAGCTTAATAAAGTGAAATAAATTGAATTAAAATTACCTTCTTGTACAAGGTCTGAAACACAGTCATAATCTCTAGATGCAAACAGTTGATTATTTTCTTCAATAGTTCTTTCATATTGATTATGTGCTTCTGCAGGTGTCAACGATCTTTGCTCCCACTATTCAACCCATTCTATAATTTCACATGCTTCCTAATCTCCTGAGATACAAAACTAGAAATAACATGCAAGCTCCCTTGTCCAAATAGTCCATGTGCTTGTTGTTGCACTCCTAAATGAATGCCATTTAGTAGATCCACTGATTGTCTCACAATCAACTCTAGGTACAATTTTCTCTTCTTCCACCAACCAAAAGAATGGATGAACTGTAGAGTAATCACTCGAACCAGGTGCAGATAATATTCTATTACACCAATCCATAATCTCACATGCATCTTTAAATTTTACTGAATCCTTGAATTTTAATTGTTCTTTAGTAAGAATTATTTTGACACATGCACCAGCTCCATCATGTCTTTACCATGCATAACTTAAAAAAAACTCCATATATGTTGGACATTAAGTTCCTTGTGAACCCTACTTAACCAATAGAACATTTGAGCATTCTTGAACTACCCCGTACAATTATCTAACCATATGAGGTGTTCTTTCATTTGGATTCCTCTTTCTCTTAAATGTCTATAAAATATACTAAAACAGTACTAAACAAACTCTAACGAGTGTAACCGATTGTCACTCAAATAAAAATGATACTCCCTCAAAACTTTTCTATCATCCTGAGTGCTATCATTTGCATGTCTATAAAAAATATGGACAAACTTAGCTACTTGCACTGAATTATAATATTGAGATTGAATTTCCTCTTGCTGAGTGAGAGTATAATTCTCTGCAAAAGCAACCATTGAAAGTATAGTACCAATTGAAAATGTGTTTCTACATGCACAAAATTGTCCATCAAGCCATCGAGCATGTTTAGAGTGCATGACATATTTTGGTACAATTTTATTCTTAAATTCACTCATAAATGCATGCACACTAACTTTTTCTGTAACTAAATCACAACGCTTTCCTATTTTTCCATCTTTTAAAGATAGTGAACATTCCTAAATCTTTTGACATCTACTAATTGTTGTCCAAAATCATGATCAACACTTTCATGCAAATAAATTCTTAAAAATGAAAGATTTCCACAGTTAATGCATTGTCCAGTAATACAAGAACTTAAATAAAATAATTTATCATTAGATTTTTCACAAAACAAACCTAAAATAAACTCTCTTATTGCTTCAAGTGGCATATCAATACCATAATCTTGTATAATCATGTAAGTATGCAAGGTACAACGCATATATCAAAAAACATCATAAAAATAACGAAATTGAACAAGTATTTTATAACAACAAGATATTTGTTGCTTATTAATTTTTACATACTAGGGTTTACATTTTTCAAAAAACCTTTGACTTATTTTAATATTACTAGGTAACACTAAATCGCTACAAAATTTTCTATAAAATTCAGTTTGTGTTGTATCTAATAGGTTTTTTGGGTGAGGATTGTGAACTTTGGACCCCACCCTTAATTTTAAAACATCTCTAGCATTAGATGAAACCCTAGTATTATCATGCCAATATTTTTTCGATCAAAGATTTAATTTCAACATTCAATTTTATATCAGACCTTGGTAGTCATCCACTGAAACTCCAACATTGATTGATAGGATCATTTTCTACACTTTCTCTTCTTTTTGCCACTCTTAGTAATGTTTTAGGATATATTTTTAAAACTTCACTAATATTGCTTACCATTCTTTTATTCAAAGTTACTTTATTAACTATAGCAATTGTTATAGCACTTCTTGTTGCGTTTTTATCTTTAGATCGACTATTTTTTCCAATAGATTGAATGGCACTAGCAATAGTACACATAGCATGTTTTAATGATTGATCTTTTCTTTTTGGTTTAACATAAAAGCCTAACCTTTTCATTACTTTCCTCATTTTTTGCATTCTCATCTATTGCATCATTAGTTGACATTGAAATGCAATTTTTTATGATAAAAGAATTTGGTGTATATTCTATTCGCATGTGTTCTTATTTGCCTCCAAGAAATTTGACCGGAAGATTATCGAAAACACCACTTCCAATTTTTTTTAAAATATTTCATTAAATTCAACATCACATTCTATATTTTCATCTTCATTTTCATCAACAAAACGGGTTTTCATTTTCATTTTCATCAAAAATACAGGTTTTGTTTTCATTTTCCAAAAATTATTATTTTAAATTTTTATTTGCAACAAAAGATTTTTCTTTTTTTTTCAACAAATTCTATAAAAGTTTCATCTCTCTGAATATCATCAATGTGAACATCATTAAGTCCAGCATCTTGTAAAACTTCTACATGCAAATTTACCATTTCACTAACATGTAGATTTGAAGATGTACCTAGATTTATGCATATTGAAACATTATCCATAGCATTCAAAGAGGGATTTGAAGACATAGTAGGACTTGTTTGTATAATCATATTCTTCTCCAAATTGACTCCTTGCAAATTAGCTTCATCTACAACCATGGTATCCTGAAAGTTTTTATCTTCAATAGTTGTGGAATTGGCTGCTCCACCATCATTCATTGATTTCATTCGCATTCTTCTTTCTCTTTGTCTTTGTCTCTCCTCTCTATTTGCTTCAACTTCTTGAGGAGTCAATGTCTTCCTTCTCTTATTATGAATTTATCTCCCATAATTATAAAATTCTCAAGCACAAATGAATGTTAATAGTGAAATACTTCAAAATATTCAATCCAAATTGGAAGTTGAATTCCTATTAGGACAAAATTCTTCCTCTTGTGTTCCTCAAAACATGTAGAAAACTAGCACAATTCCACTTTAAAAATTGTTTTCTTCATGCCTCCTTTGAAAAATTCAATCCATATTGCAAATTGAAAACCTTTTGTTCCTCCAAACAAGCACAAAAACAACAAAATTCCACTTCAAAAATGGTGTAGATGATGCCCCATTTGATCAAATGAAATAAAAATCAAGTTCTCCACCTGTAAATACAATAGCTCATGAAAAATAGTTTACTTTTACTGCTCTCAGCCATACATGTGAAGTTGCAGACTTCATAGTAATTTTTTGCAGTATATTTAAATAAAAGAAATAGGATCCCATTTATAAAAACCAGGATCCTATTCTATAATCAGGATCCCATTCTCCGACATTGAATGTGGGGACCGTTGGAAGGGAAACATGATACCGTTTATAAAACGGGATCCTGTTTCCTTCCCAACGGTCTGAATATTATAGAATAAGGAATGAGATCTCGATTATAAAATGGGATCCCGTTTATTAATAAATGGGATCCCAATTATACCCGATTTATAATTAGGATCCTGTTTATTAATAAACGAGATCCCGTTTTATAATCGAGATCCTATTTTATAATCAGGATCCCGTTTTATAATCGAGATCCCATTTTTTAAAATTTGAATTTTTATTTGCTTTGTGGTTTGGTTTTTGCCTAGGATTTTGGTTTGGGAAAAGCATTGGAAATCTGAACCTAGGCCTTCAACCTAGTTTGACCAGCAAGTTGAAGGTCCTAATAATGTCAAAGAAAAATACTGACTTTAGACATATGGCTGACAACTTTTTTTGCAATTTTTTTTGACAAAATTAAAACCCATTTTAGATGAGACAATACAGATTCTAAATATGCAAAAAAAAATTCAATTGGATTATTTCTTCAATTTTTTAATTAATTTCTAATAAAATTGCTCCATAAACTTTAAATATCAGGGTTTTTTACTATTTTAATAACTTTTGATCAACATAACATTTTGAGAAATGGATTGAAAACTTCAAAAATTCTTTTCAATTTAAAAAAAATTAAAAAATGATAAGTTTAGGTCATCTTATGCATGTCGTACACGATGAATTTTCAAAATGACAAATCTGCCTAATAAAAATTTAACAAAAAAAAAATATTCAATAAAAAGTACAAAAAAATATCAAGAACAAGCTTCAGTGAGTCACAAATCTTTTCCCAAAAGGATTTAGAAAAATACAATAATTTAAGTCAAAATATGGATGTCATACACATGCATGGTATGGTAAAAAAAAAGTGACTTTTAAATAGTGGTTTTTAAAAATGCCTATTGAAACTCAATTTGTACAATCTAGGTATTGAAATAAATTACATATTTGGAAACTAGACTCTGAGCACTACATTTTATGATTAGTGGCGTTTTAAAAAATTTCATCTCTAAGTGCTTTAAATTTTAAGGTCAAATGTGTCAAATTCTGAAAATCAGGAAAAACACTTCCACTTTTTGGCCAAAAAGTGGACTCAACTTCTTGCACACACCCTGAAGCCTATAGTTGTTTTCCACATTGTCCTATAGGCCCAAACAACTTCTGATAATCTGTTTGCCAAATTCTTTCTATGGATAGCTACCATTTTTGTCAAAATGGATTCAATTTCTCTGTTGGTCACCTCAACTTAGCCATTAGTCTAGGGATGATAAGGAGTAGAATTCCTATGTCTTATGTTCTACTCATTAAATAGTGCTACAAAAAGGGTTGATATGAATTGAGCCCCTTGATCAGTCACTATTTCTCTTGGAACTTCATACCTTGTGAAAATATCTTCATAAAGAAATTCTACAACCTTGTTGTCTCTTACATGCTTCATGGACTTAACTTCTACCCACTTTGTCACATGATCAGTGCATACCAAGATCTAAGACTTACCATTGATGGAGGGTCAATGGGTCCAAAGAAATCCAATCCCAACTTGTCAAAGTTAGTGATTAGTACCTAAGAGAAAAGTGGCATCTCATCATATGTGGTTGGTCTGCCCATTTCTTGACATTTATCACATTTTTTGGTATACCTTCCTGCATCCTCGTGGAGTGTTGGCCAGTAATATCTCTTGTTCAAAATCTTCATTGTTGTCCTCTTGGATGCAAAATGCCCTCCACATGGTTCATTGTGGAATGCATGCAATATTTCATATGTCTCATATTCTCTCACACATCTCCTCATAACATGGTTTGGTTCAGTATAAAACAAACATCCAACAATCTAGGAGAAAGGAAAAGATTTTGCAATGAGTTTCTTTTTTTCTTTTGGAGAGAAGTGAGAAGGAACTCTACCTGTGACCAAATAACTGGCTATGTCAGCATAACAGGGCATTTGCATACTGAGGGAGAATAGATGCTCAAGGAAAGAGTCATCTATTGGTTGATTATCTTCTGATGTAGTCAGCCTTGAAAGAAAATTTGCAACATTGGCCTTCCCTGACTTATCCAAAATGGTTATATCAAACTCCTGCATCAGCAATAACCATCTTGCCAGCCTACCTGTGATCAAAGGTTTATTCATGAGATATTTAATGGCTGCATGATTAGTGTGCACAAAGATTTGGTAACCTATTATGTAATGTCTGAATTCGTTCAATGCATAGATTACTACCAACATTTCTTTCTCTGGCACTGTCTAATTGAATTTAGCTCCTTGTAAATTTTTGCTAACAAAATAAATGGCATTTTCAATAGCTCCTTCTTTCTATCCTAAGACTACTCCTATGGCATAATATGATGCATTAGTATGTATGTGGAAAGGAAGCTCCCAATTAGGTCCTTTGAGTATAGGAGCATGAGTCAAGGTTGCCTTCAAGTCAGAAAATGCCTTGTCACAAGCTTCAATCCACTAGAATTCAACATCTTTAGTGAGAAGAGTATACAATGGTGTTGCTACCTTGCTAAGATCCTTGATGAAACACCTATAATATCCTACATGACCCAAGAAACTCCTAACATCCTTTTGTTTTGTAGGTGTGGGTAGATTTGTGATTACCTCAATCTTTGCAGGATCTACTTGAATTCCCTCATGGGAGATGTAGTGGCAAAGAACTACACCTTCCTACACCATCATGAAGAACTTTTCACTATTTAAGGACAAGTTCTGGTCTTCACATCTTTGTAGGACTCTCTTGAGATTTTCCAACGCTTGATTAAAATAAACACCATAAGTGGTAAAGTCATCCATATAAATTTCCATGCAATCATGAAAAATGTCTGAGAATATACTAATGATTGCCCTCTAAAAGGTTGTAGGTGCATTGCATAGGCCAAATGGGAGTACTGAGTAGGCATAAGTCCCCCATGGATAGGTAAATGTGGTCTTGTCCTAGTCCTCTAATGCAATTTGGATCTGGTTGTAGCCATTGAATCCATCTAGAAAAGAAAAGCATTGCTTTCTTGGAAGTGTGTCCAAAACTTGATCAATGAAGGGTAAGGGAAAGTGGTCCTTCTTGGTGGTAGCATTAAGTTTCCTATAATCAACACAAACTCATCATTTCCCTCCTTTCTTGGGCACAATCACTAATGGAGACACCCACTGGCTATCTAAAATGGGGTAGATAAATCCCGCATCTAGTAATTTTTGTAGTTCCACTTTTACAATTTCTCTTATCGCAGGGTTAATTCTTCTTTGTGGCTATCTTACTAGGGTGCAATCATCTCTAATGCAAATTTTGTGTGTACAAAGTTTAGGGTCCAATCCCTTCATATCATGATAATCCCACACAAATGCATGTTGATGGGTCCTTAATAAATTTTCCAATAACAATTGTTGTTCTTCACTTAATTTACTATTAACATTCATATATTTCCCTTCTGACACATGTACTTGTGTAGTTAACTCTATCATGGTTGCTTCATTAACACATGGTACCTTTAGTTGATATGGCAGCAATGTATGGGACATACCTGTTGTTGTAGCAAGTCTGCCTGAAGGAACAATGGTTGCAGGAAGAATGTTTGCAAGAATAGTGGCTGTAAGAAGAGTGGTTGTAGGTAGAGTAGGTAGAAGTGTCTTGACTAGAGTAGCAGAATGAGAAGACAATGCTTCCTCCACTTCACAATGGTTCTGAATGATGTTAGCCAATAATTCATCCACATTTTGGAGCTACATGAAAGATATTTTTCCTAACACCATAAGTTGTGCCACAAAATTAACTTTCTTGGCCTCTTCACCAACATGTGGCCATACGGGATTATCTTCATCACGAGATGGCTGAACAAGAGGATACAAAACAAAAATTCAGTTCTCTTCTCATATGAAATGGTCATGTCACCTAACCACAATCTAATCTATGCATGTTTTAGTTGCCAACTATGGCCTTCTAAGAATAATGGGATACCCACCTAGTGTAGCTTTAGGAGAAAGAATCATAAATTTTGTTGGGTACTCCTAGGAGTCTAAAACTACAACAAGATCCTCCACTATACTATCAGGCTTAATAGTAGAGCTATCAACAAGTTGCAGGACAATAGGAGTAGATTTGATGCTTGCAACATTTAATTGTTGTAGGATATCTTTGGTCATTACATTTATTGTTGCCCCTAAATCAATCATAGCATTCTTTACTTGGACCCCATTTATAACAATTGTTACCACAGGACTACCTGGTCATTATACTTTGGAATAGTTACTTTTCCCAACATGATGTCAGCTAGTTGTTCCACCACATGAAGTATAGTTGGGTCTTTTTTTTCCTACCTGGCTTCTTGAGGCATGATTCCTTGATTTCCTTGTCGTAGATTGGAACATCCTTTATGGCATGAAATAGAGGTATTTGGACACATATATGCTTCAACTAATCCAAGATATCAAAATTTGTATCCTCCTTTTCTTCCTCCATCTTGGAACTTCCAATCTCTAAGGAAACAGTGGTTCTTTTTTAGTCTAGTTGACTTGGACTGGTTCAAGATTTTTAGGTACACTTGGTTGAATGGGATCATGTAGAGGTTCCTCCTCCTCTTTCATAGGAAGCTCAATGATAATGGGCTTGGAAGGGGCTGGTAGAGTAGTTACTGAATGCAAGTGGATGTCACTTGCACTTACAACATATGTAGCTAAGTAGGTTTAGGTGCATTTGGGTTGGGTGTGGGTTGAACTGGTAGCTAAGTAGGTTTAGGTGCATTTGAGTTTGTATTAGTAGGTGGAGGCATTATAGTAGGTTGATGGGGCTGAGTAGGTAGATGCATGTAACCAGATGTATGGGTAAGCCATTGTTGTCCTCATCTCCATTGATTTGTTTGCTGCTAATTTCCTAGAGGTGGTTGCCACTGCCCTTCAAATTGCTACCAATTCCCTTGAGGTTGCTTCCACTGGGGTGAAGAATTTTGATAATTGGTACAAGCATTTGGAGGGTTACTCCAAGGTTGTGGTGGATATCCTCCATAGCTAGATGGATATGGGGGCTACCATTGGTTACCAGGTGAATAGGAATTAAAATATGGCCTAACATAAGATAGTGGATCTAGTGGCATTACCTTGTCTTGGAGCCCAAGGCTTCCTTTGTGCAACATAGTAGACTTGGTCTTCTTCAATCTGGATTGGTTTGAATTTAGGTGGAATTTGTTTACTTTCTAGACTAGCTACCATCTTGTATCTATAGTCCCTCTTCTTTTATCTACAGTGGGGGAAATATTCTGTCAACATTGCCTCTGCCTTCTCTTACTTATTCTTGGCCTGAAATGTATCTAGCTATTTAGCTATATTATTTATAATATCTTGTTTCAAGTTTTCCAACAAATGGGTAATATCCATTCTTGAAACTCCACTGGTAGTTGACTCACCCAAGGAAGATTGGTAAGCTCTCCCTTTCTTTGAAGCTTCCCTAGAGTAGTTCTAGCATATTTTTTTGATATCTTCTCATGGAACTTGGGAGATATCTCCTCCTCCCATGAGATCCAAGGGATCAGTGCAACTATCATTGATTCCTCTTAGGAAAATCAGTTTTTGTTAGTCTTCATTAAGTATATGGTGTGGAAATTTTTGTAGGAAAAACAAAAACCTTGCAATGTGATCTTCGAAACTCTCATCTTCCTTTTGTTGCATCCTGAAAATGCCACCTCCTCATGTCACTGCTCTTGCAATATTCCTTGTATTTCTCAAGCAATTTTGTCTTCATGTCTTCCCAAGTTTCCATAGTATCTCTTCCTAGGCTCATGAACCATCTTAATGCAACCTCTTTTAGAGTGGTAGGAAATAGCTTAAGCCTATGGGCATCGGTGGTATAATCATAACTCTTATAGAGTATGTCAAACTCAAACAAAAAGGTATCAAGATCTTATGTGGCAAGTCCATAAAACTTGGGGAGTGCTGACGCTGGAATTTTCTTTATGTTTTCAACTTCATTCTGATGGGCCCAATGAGGAAAGGAAAAGTTGGTTGGTTAGGTCTATTCCTATTTGCATCACCCATGCTTGCTTGATGTGGTTCCAAAGCAAAGGGGTTCTCAAGCTGATTTTGATCTTCAGAGGAGCTTTAGAGCTAGTCAAATAAGGAAATGCATCAACAAAGGAGTGTAGATATTCTTCTTCTTCTTTTGGTAGGTTTTGATATTCAATTAGTTGGAATGGATTAGGATTGTTAGGAAGGAATCTCCCATAATTATCCCTTCTCCTTCATCTATGCATGTCGTATCCCTCACTATCAGCCAACTCACAACAAAGAATTGGTAAGGAATAAGGGGGGTCATTACTTCCTAAATGAGGATATACTAAGAACAACTTCTAGAAACACTACAATAAGAAAAACTACCAATGAATCCAAAGAACTACCTAGTTTGACACCATCCTCAACAACGGCACAAAAAATGTTGGCCTCCTACAATGATTTAATGACTAAGCCCTTACAACCATGATTAAGAGATTAGACATCTAACCTGAATGGCTATTCCAATCTTCATGAAGGTGCATTTAACTTGTCAACCTAGGGATGTGAACTTGAAATGGGTCGACGAAGTATGTGCACTAGGAACTCAAAGTAGCCATTTCATTCTACAGCTAAGGAACACACAATGCTGAAAGTAAATTTCTTAGAAGGGAATACCATAAATTTCAATCATCAATCAACAACTACATCAAACTAAAATGCATAACAATAATAAAAATCTGAGCAATAAACAGGGCACTACTTTGTATGCTTTGGCTGCAGGAATAGTCACAAAATGAAATTCTAGTGGCTACAGGAATAGTCGGTGTCACATTTCTAACTAGTTACTAAACAACAAGTAATACAAAACTAGTACTAAACTAAAAGGATGGATTACTCACCAAGTGGCCCCCCTTGGATAAGTATCCTCTTAAACTAATGAGAACTCAAATGCTCAAATTTAAAACTTTATTTTATTCACTATAAATCATGAGTACAAAAGAGTAATGTATCTGTATTGAAAACTTGAGAGTGCTAGTACAATATCAAATCATGCAACCTCCTGAGGAAGGAGCATCGAAGCTTTATTTATACTATCAACTAAACAAGGCAGTCAACTCCACAACTAGGAGGACACCATTTAGGGAAAACAAAGAAAGTGGAGTGGCGGTGGTTACACATGCATGGAATCTAGTTAGACATGTAGGTCCAACCCAGATCTAGCACAATAGTAACGCCTGCATTTTCCCAACCAACATTAAAGTCCACTACAAGGCGAGTACATTTGGTTTGCATGAGGAATCTTCTGTCATCGACCTCCTTTGACCTTTGAGTGATTCCTTTGTTGGACGTTATGGTGCATGCCCAACTGGCGATGTCTTCCTCAACTTAGCATCTTTAAATTAAATCTACATGGCAATGTCAATATGCACAATAACTACATATCTATAACCACCTTAAGGAACATCCATTAACCACATGCAAAATCAATATAGATAATCCACATAATATGCCAATGTCATTAAAATTTGTAGAAATAGGATTAAGCCTAATGTCAATGGTTTAAGGGAAACATTATGAAAATATCAACATTTGACATCAAAGTCCATGACAACTACCAGCAAATAAACTATAGATTCTACCCAAAGTTGGACCAAAAACTAGGCTCATCATGGAGGATGGTCAAAAACCATCCACCACCTCCTCCAAAAATTGATCTTTATTCCTTGGTGGTTGTACCAATGGATAGGGAACCTTTTGCTTGAAGGATGTAAAGGTTGATTCGTTCTAGGGTTTGTGAATAGGGCACACAAGTCAAATTTTGTAATTTTTTCATCTTTCACTTGTTCATAGGATAATTTATCTACATAAAATTATCTAAACTCTTGTCTCTTATCTGACCAAATGGTTATTTTCTTGCTAATCGAATCTACATGTGATACTATTAATTCAAGTGATTGAGCAAGCATTGTTCTCTGTGAGGTTGAGCTTGTAGGATCTTTCAACCTTGCAATTCTATCCTTAATTTTTTTTTTCAAGTTGCCCCATTAAATTTTCTTGAGTTCTTGGAGCATGTTGAGGAATTGTTGGAGGTGTTTGATGAGGTTGTTCCTCAACAAGGATTTGGGAAATGAAGTGAATTAGGATTTTGAAGAGGAATTTGAGGAGGGTTTGGAGGTGCATTAGCATTTCTTGAAAATTAAATAAATTTACATCAAAAAAATATTAAATCTACCTATTTGATGCCAAATTCACAAAAAAAAAATAGAAATTACTAAATTCTTTGACCTCCTTGACTTTGTGGCAATATTTTGACAAAGATTGGTGAAGAATTGATGTAGTTTTGGCCTTCCAAAAGTGTGAGTGCATTATGTAGGGGTTTCAAGCCGCAAAAAGAACAAAAACTTGCAAAAAACACAAAATGAAGTATTTTCCTTTTTTGTTTAAATAACATATAATGCACTCATGTTATAACACAAGTGCGTTATAGCTTGGGAATGGCCACGCTTGAGGCTCAGTCATTCCAAGCCATAACACGACTGTGTTATAATGCACTCACATTATGACTTAAAAAAAGTTGAAAGGGGTGGCCACTTTTTGGCCCCTCGTCTTTTTGCACATGCCCAACATGAGTGCATTATAATGTGCTCACATTATGTCTTGCTTTGTAAATTTCCAAGCCTTTGGCTTGGATTTATCTTGGGATTCCAACCAAAAGGTTTGGATTGAATTTTCAATATCCAAGGATGTGTTCTTACAAATAGTAACAAAATTGACATAATCTTGAGTGTGCTCTAAATCAAGTTTGCACTTATTTCAATTTCAAGTCAAAAAAATACCATGATAATGTTAAGTTGTCTTTTAGCTATCTAACCATGTAATTTTTTTCATGTTTTGAGTATTTTAAGGTTTTCATCTTTAATTTCTTTTATTGGTGTATCTATTTTTTGTCAAAAACCAATGTGTGGTATTTTTACTATATTTTTTAACTGTTCATCAAAATTTAAATAAATTATATTTTTAGAAACTAGAGTCCATTCTACACATTAAAAAAATGATTTTCAATCAGTTTTCAAAAAATTTACGGGGGAGCATGCTCAATTTTTCTATTTTTCAGGGTGTTTCCACTTTGAAAACTAGTAAAAAATCATATATTCATTAAAAAAATAGTAGAAAAATCAGGGATAAACTAGACATGGTGTTAGCTAATTTCTCACTAAATCAATTTTTGTAATACTAAAAGAAAATTAACATTTTAGGGGGTCCACACCAGATGCTATGTTATGTTTTAGAAAGTAGATTCAAAGCACTGCAACTGTTGATTTTCTTGCATCTTAAAATTTTGAGTGTAACTATAGATTGAATTTCTCATTCAAGGTTAGTATTTCTTAATTTTAGGAAAAATGTGGCCACTTAAGACCCCTTTTTGGTCCCCCATCTTTGTGCACTTATGCTTATATCACGAGGGAACTAAACCCCTTCGCTTAACTAAAGTTACAATAAAGGCATGAGTTGTTATTCATTTAAGAACATCTAATTACTCAAAAATAAAAAATAGGACACCTTCAATCATATAGATGCATGAGATTATTATGCTACATGTATAAGAGAGCTATTATTGCACTAATCATGTGACTTCGAAAATGGAACTTTACCATTGCATTTTGGGACAATGTGGAGATGTCATTTATCAAGTTCATGTGTCACCTATGATCATGTTGACTCATTTTCTTTGGCTAATAGTGCATTCCCTTTCTCTTTCTACTTTGACACTTTTTTTCAAAAATATGCAAATTGTTGGAAATCAATTATTTATAACCTCTAATGTCTTTCAATGAAAATGGATCTTATCCGTTCCAAGGTTATGCTTTACAACCATTGGTGCAACAAATATACTAAAACAAATCATGAACTATTATTCGATTTCGATGAAGGAAAAATATAGAGGAAAGCTCTACAAATTCATCATGTTTTCTTAAGGGTATACAAATTCTTTCTCAAAAATATTTTAGTAACTAGAGATTTAGATTGATACAATTCTCCCAATTTTTTCCAAGGAAGTGTTGTTGAGGTCTCTTTTTGAACATTCAACAATGATAAAATTTTCAAACAAAGTCTAACAAGACCCTTCACATTTCTATCTATCAAGTCCCAATCATCTTGTGACATTACAATGAGATTTGTACTAGATATTGAAGCCCATAGATCAATATATCTATGACCATATCTTCAAATTTGAGTTTCCGCAACGAAAAATTTGTAACAAAAATCTTCCCTATTTCTCTTCTAAATTTTCTTTCCATCTCTTTCTATAATAAGATATAACCATTTTGCGCTAGCTCCCCACTCAAATGAAAATTAGTACAAAAAATCCTCTACCCAACACCTATAATATGAAGTGAACACACTCTAAATTAAAAAAGAAGACTAAATTCTAAATTTTAGATCTTTACAATTATAGAAAGGATAAACACATATAAAACATAAAAAAAACTATACCATAACACAAGTATACATGGTGAAAACTCATTTAGCCATTTACCCAAGAATTTTTCAAATCTAAAATGTCATTTTTGTGTTTTCTTTATATTTTTTATTTAATTATACATTTTCCATATGTTGCATTATCTTTCTAATATGTTTATTATTTTTAATTATTTTTGTGCTATATCATACTATACCATGTATTTGGAAGTATCCTTGATAAAATTAAATCATATATGACCATTTTAAACCACATGAATTCACTATTTTTTATGATATTTACAATTTTTGGTGTTCATACATTCTTCACAAGCAATGGATTTACTAAATAGAGTTTGTAGTTTCAAAGATGAAACTAATGTCAACAAAAGAACAAACTATGCTACAATTATAATTTCATCTTTGAAACAATGATAGTCCCCTATTCACTACTACTATCTTTTCACTTCTTTTTTCAAAATTAAATCACTTCCATCTATCAAGTTCATCAAATTCTAAATTTTCATCTCTTTTAAATGTCTCATTTATTTAATATATTTTGATTTCAATCCTATAAAAACTAAATAATGATTCAATTCTAAAACTAATAAATAAACCTAATTTATATAAATTATTAAAAAAATCAATAATCTTATAAAATGAATTTAAATTATTATTCACATGAAATCAAATTATATTAACCTTATTTTTAATTATTATGAGTTTTCATCTTTTCATGGAAAAATAAAGTGGAAGAATCATTTATTTGAGATTTTACATCATCCACCCACTTTTCTTTATCTTTAAAAGAGAACGGCTTTTCAAAGTCTACTTGACAACACTACAATGGTTTGAGCATGTTTATTATACATGTGGTTCTAGACTTTGACCTTTGACCCAACCTTACTTCATACATTGGACACACCAAGCCCTTTACCCTCACTTCCAACTCATTTCATTCTCATTTTCACCTAAATGCAATCTTATAAATAAGAGAAGACTTTGACCTTTGACCCAACCTTACTTCATACATTGGGCACACTGAGCCCTTTACCCTCACTTCCACCTCATTTCATGCCCATTTTTCACCTAAATGCAATCTTATAAATAAGAGAGAAGTTTACTTGGTATTTAGTTATTTTTCTTTTATTCTTTAGATAGGAGATTTCACTTTCTACAAAGGTTAAAGTCCATGCATTCCTTTTTTTATTAAATTTTAAGTAAGATTTGAATTGTCATTTTGTAAATTACAATTCAAAATATTTTTTATTATAATGAATAATAATTAATATATTTTTTTTTTGTAATTTAACATTTTTTTATTAAAATTATGTATAGTGAAGTGAAAATATGGGGACCTCATTTCTTAATATGAATGTATGGCATAAACTTATTGTATTAATGTTAGTGATTCAAATCTATGAGCACATTGTGTCTAATAGATACTTTAAGCATGTGAGCGCAATGACTTAGTAAGATTGTATAGAAATGCAAAGTTAGACCCTCCAAAACCCTCCAAACACAATAGCTGAGCAAAGATGTTAATCTTAATGACAATATAAAGAATACCACAATTTAACCCTCAACTTAAACCATAAACAACAATAATTGGTATAATTCTAATATATAGACTAAATTAATCGTTGACCAGAGAATGAACCCCCTATAAAAAAGCCTTTTCCTCGATGTATAATAATCGGGTGAAGCATAAAACCACCACTAAAAGTTAAAAACAGGGGGTGAACCCACGGCAGAGTGGTTTTGTATTCTTCGCCCTTTCCCACATTCCAAACGTTTAGAATATTTCTTTTCTATTTTCACTATCGTGGCGGCTGAGTAGGATGCTTCTGACCGCAATGTATGGAATAGTGAGATCAGATTCTGAGTCTAGATGAACTGTTTCAGAAACTGCATCGGGACCACTATTCCTCACTTTCCGCTTCATATATTTCAACACCCGGCACTCTTATTCGTTCTTATCTCTATACAACGACATAAGAGAGAAGTTTGTTCGTTCGGTTTTGTTAAAAGCTTTTCTTCAGTCCTCCAATGGAGACGATCATATGTGGGGTTGCCTTTCCGCTCCCTTTTGTTATTTTGATGGTAATGGTTATCATGTATATGTTTGTTGTGGGGTTGGAGAATATGTTGAATTGCAGGGCTCTTCTTCCAGATGGCTGTTTGCAGTTTGTTTGGGAGAAAAATAACGTTGCAGGAAGATGGTATCATCCTGTTGTTGGATCTTCTGGTGCAAGACTTTAGTTCTAATAAAAATAAGAAACTGGGTATTTCTTCATGGAGGTCCGTGGAGTCTATTCTTTGGATTTGATGAAGGACGAGTAGGCGGAGGTTGTTCTGTCATTTTGATACTTTCTTCGCAAAGACAGAGAAACCAAATATTCAGTCTGTATTTGGTTTTTGGAAAGGAATAAAATGATTATTCATGAATGGCAGAGGGATAGGAATTTAGCCTTGTGTGCTCTATTTTGGGTCTCCTCCCCGCTGTGGAAATGATCTCCATTTCTATGGAATCAATCTATTATCCACAGATTTGATTCGTGCTGTGGATTTGATCTGCCCACACTTGATTGTTTCAAATCTTGGGTATCTAAACTTGTAATTGAAGACTTGTTGGCATCTGAAAATGTCAATGTTTATTGTAAAAGGGCTATACTCCCTAATCAACTCTTTTGATCCAGATGATGGTTCAGAGACATGGCAAGCAACTGTTCAATATGTCTAGTTTGTCTTTATGATGAAGTAAATTTTGATGTAATGATGTATTATGATTCTGGCTAAGTGATATTGTGATGATTAGATAAGAAATGAATGCCTTAGATCAAATTGAGTCTCTCTAAAATTGAATTAGGGTTTTTCCTTTTATAACACCCTAGTATGAAAGTCATGTGCTTAAATCAACAAGTAATTATTAATAAGGAGGAGGTTAGTTTGGGACTGCAAATAAATTTTAAAGGGGGTAAAATTCATGGGTATAGATATGAACCATGTTCAAATTTGCAATCGTGTTCAATCTAGATCAAGAAATGAAAAACCATATAAAAATCCTTAATATTTATGGTTAGATTTAGTTCAAGATCATGTCATTTGCCAAATCATTTAAAAAACATGTCACTTGTACAATATTTATTGCATTTTAAGACTAATAGATCTTGAAGAAAGTCCTAAACAAGAATGCATATTCATCTTTACTATATTCTATATTTTTAAATAAAAATGAATTTGAGATATATATAGCATTGAGTTTTGGTCAATAAAAAAATATTGCTAAATTTTAAACATAAGTTTTCAAATCCATATTTAGATTGTGCTTTTGTTGCCCACTAGACCACAACATTATAACAAAAATTGTGATTTGAAAGAGAAACACTCTCTAATATGTAAAAAATAAGAGTTGTTATGAAGTAAATTTATTTCACAATCATGATGTCAACAATACAAAAAGGATGCACTCCAAGAGTAGAGGTAGCGAAGAGGCTTAAATTATGGAAATGATTTTGTCATAGTGGTTTTATCCAAGGAACATATTTGTACTTGTAGTTTAGTTAAGGTTCAATGTAAAGGATATCAGATATAGGTGACAGGTTCAAGATTGAGGTTGTCTTATGAATAAAATAAGACAACTTAAGCAATGACAAAGCCAAAACTAAATGTAAAATGTGTTTTTTCTCCTCTATATCCATAGAAGATAATTGAGACCATTAATATAAATATTCATGAAGTTATAGTGAGCCACAATCTCATTTCTCTAGATTAATTATCTAAAAATCATCTTATCTTTTAAAATGTTTATATTGCATAGCAAAATCCACCATTCCTCATTGATGGGAACATTATTATCACCAAAATACATATAATCTATTTGCAAGTCACCTTGATTCATCTTGACATGAGTGAGGTAGGTGAAAATTGTTCATCAATTTGCCCTTTGAGCTTTGAAGCTCACCGAGACCTCATATGACTTGATACTCATTAGGTTTCACAAGGACAAAGTGTCAACTGAAACAAGGGTGTTACTTTGTAAAAAAAATTGAATAATATATTTGATCAATGAATTCTCAATACTTTGTGATTTACTTCCACATCATTTTATTCTTAAGAACATTTTTTACACCAATACCCTATTTTTACCATACATGAAATTAAATTTTATAACAAAAAAAATTCATTACATAATCACATGTGACATATACCACTTTATAAAAGTAACCCTCATGATCCATTGTTTTGTTTTAAATGGACATGGTTCTTACAATCCAACTAGATTACAACCAAGCTTCTATTAATATCTCTACATAATACTGTTGTGTATGGAAACAATCTCCTCACATATCAAATTAAATCGAAACCTATGATTTTTAAACAACCCAATTAATTTTTTTCCTACTTTAAAAGGTCCACTCCACACATTCAATAATCAATTATTCATGCAACCCAAGAGCTTGTAATAAGGGCACCTTAGTGACAACATTCTCTTTTATGTTATAAATGTGTCCTAAGAAGTAGTTGAGCATAAATATTTACATAAGGTTATTCTACAATCATAACATTTTATCTCTTTGTTCTAGGTGTCATTTCAACTATTAGAAAGATATTAAAAAGACCCACATTTTTTCTATTATATAATTTTGTATAGTTTTGCACATTTTAATGATGATAAAATACAAATATTTTGATATTAAAATAAATCTCATTATTTTGACATAAATTTTTATTCCAACCTCCATTTTGGGTGACATTTGAACCATTAGAAAGATATTTAAGAGATATACATCTTTGATGTTATATATTTTTTATTATTCACCTATAGATTATTTCATATTTGTTAAAGAATGAAATGTAATATTTTAACTTATATCAAATTATTACTTTCTACTATTTTTAAAATCTATTAAGAATTGCTAAAAGTGTATAACTACAAAAATATATCCACCTTCAATATCATTTCACTAGTGCAAAGATCACTCAAAATAGAGCTAATGACAAATATATATGTAGAAAACGAAAAAAATATTATAGGAAAGTTTTAAGACTATTTAATATCTTTCCAATGGTTCAAACAAATCCTAAAATAGAGGCTAGGATAAAAAATTAAGATAAAATGATGAAATTTTCCTCAATAGAAGATACTTTATGGGTGGAATAACCTTATGAAAACTTGAATCATATTTTTGAAAGTATCCAATATAACACCTTTTCTAAATACATTCCATCCACCCTTAATAAATGTAACGGACTACATTCATGTGATACAAATCATCTCCACTTCAAAATGTTCATTCATTCATTAAGATAAATAGAAGATTTCATACAACCATTTTATCCAATATTTAGAGGACCTATTAAATGGGAACATGAGTTAATAATTAAAAATAGAGGCAGTATTAACACATAGTGCCAAAATAAATATCATAATTACATTTTATTGCAATGCAAGAGACTATAACCAAAAAAAGTATAAGATAATGGAGAAATGAATGACTGGAGGTCAAAGTCATCCAAAATTTGTTCAGTTTCCATTTCAACTAAGTTTGTAATATAGTTAATTATTTCTTGGACACTTCACAAGTAATGATAGTTATCCCTACTTATTTTATCCTTGTTATAGATAATATTACCTTCAAAAGAAATTTAGTTGGATTTTTAAGCATTAGTATTGACTTTTTCCATTTTCTTATTTTTTCTTTCAAGAGCTTAGAGGTGGGTTTGAAGGTGGTGACTTTTTTCTTGAGATCTTTGTTCACTTTTGGTTGTTCCTTCATCACCATGGACAAATTTTACATTTAAAGAATGAGGCTAGAATAGACTAGTTTAATTTTAATTTTTTCAAGATAAAAGAGCGAGAGAAAAAACCATAGATCTAAATTCCATATAAATTTGGCAATAATTTATCTACATGTTTCAAAACAACATTATGAGACACTACAAGGCTTGATGGTGAAATTTTATAAGAACATTTTTTAAGAACATGGCAAAGATAGAGAACATAAGACTTTTCCATATTATATTAGCATGGGGATTGTACTTGATGACATGCTTATTATTTTTCCCTTACTTCATTGGATATTGTGAAGAAAATGATCATGAGACTGTCAAGTCTATTTTTCCCTTAATTCCTATTTTTGGTTCCTCCAACTAATTCCTTGAAACCCTCTAAAGAATAGTTATTTATTATTCTTAAGGACTTCAGGTAGATGGCCAAAAATAAAGAACTCGCTTTAAAGATAAATTCTCTCTACAATTTAGGCTCTACTAACCTAAGCAGGTTCCCTAATTGACATTGAACATGAATATCACACAAAATTGTATTGTCAATTCCTAGAAGATAATAATATTCACACAAACAAACAAGGATTCATATATTTGTAGGTATGAAAAATACATTTACTATTATCATTAAAACCCTGGTATGAAGAATAAAAATAATTATGGATAAATTATAGAAAATGAACCTTTTTCATTTTTTATTTGTAAATGGATAATAAACTTCAAACAAATGAACAAGGATTCACATATGTTTTTGAGTTTGAAGGTTAAACAAAGGTAGATTGGTGCCTATCTAGGGTTATAGAGTCAATAAATTGCACATATCCTTCACCACATTCTAAAAATATTTTGATGATCATTCAAGAATTAATACCTTGTAATAATAAGGTCCACTAATGACTAACAATGCAACTCTACTTTAAGATCTAGTTTGCAAAAACAATACTCTCAATTATCTTCACCAAAAGAAATTACATTGTTCCTTGAAAGAAAACTAACCATGAAAATAATCCAAATGTAACAAAAGTGCAAGGAAATCTTTATAACCCTTGCTTATATTGTTAAAAGAAATATCCTAACACAAAATAGAGATAATATACACTATAGATCGGGTAAAATTTAGGGGAAAATCATGAATCAATGATAGCAACCACAAAACTACCTAATTCAAGCCATAATGACCCTAATCTAACAATGAATCATCTCCATTGCTCTTCTCCATTTTGCTTTGTTTGTTCTCAAATTTATAGTATGCAATGTATATGATAAGTTCAATGTTGATATAACAAGATCTCAAGATAGCAAAACTTCAAAGATTGTGGTTAACCTTAAAATGAAGGTGATAGCTTGCTTTTATAGAAATCCCAATTGAAATGAAAGGTGAGGATTGAAAGATGAGGTATGGTGATCGATGGATAAGATTATTTGAGAAGAAAAGAGATAAGGATGAAAGGGATGGATCAAAACTCAAGAAATTAGTTGAGATTTAGGTTTTAGCTAAGAATAGGCAAATTAAATAATTACAACAATTATTTAATTTAGGAAAGGGTGGATGAATAATTAAATAATTAAAAAGAATTATTTAATTATAGAAGGAAAGAGGGGAATGAAATAATAAATAATTAAAAACAATTATTTAATAATAGATGGAAGGAAATGGAAAATAATTAGAAACAATTATTTAATTAGAGAGAAAAAAAGAAAATGATAAATAATTAAATAAATAAGAATTTATTTAATAAAAGGCTAATGAATAATTAAATAATTGAAATAATTATTTAATTATAGAGGAAAAAATGGAAAAATAAAAATGAATAATTAAATAAATAAGAATTTATTTAATTATAGAGGGAAAAAGGATGACTAGTGATGTAATTTAAATAAATTAAATTAATCAAAAGAGGAATAAAGATAAAATGAATTAATTAAATAATGAAGAATTATTTAATTATGTAGAAAAGAAGACAAATTAATGAGAAAATGTTGCTTGTAGGCTCGAGACATTTTTCAATGTTTACATTTTTCCCCTCTTTGATACAATGTGGTTTTTGAGTGTTGTGTTAAAGAATAATCAAGATAATTCATCTCAGGACCTGCCCTAGTGTGCCCTAGCATGCCTTGATTAAGGTGGGATAGGATGATGCCCCCTTAGGAAAATTAAATTTTTTTCAAAAAATTCCAAGAAATTTAGCAAATTTACCAACATGTCAATTGGATAGGTATGAATGCTAGGAATGACAAAATAAATGTTATAATGGAAAAGAAGAATGAAATGGATGAAATGGAATTGACATCTTGAGATCTTGCTAGTAAATAAACAAGCTTTTATTTTATTGCATGATTACCATCACATAACATATATTGTGGCAATGGATAAAGAACACCAAAATATGGCATAAACCAAGGTGTAATAGGTTATCCCTTGCAAAAACAAACACATAACACATAAGGAGTGCCATGACGTAGTCAAGTCACCACAAAACCTTGTCGAAATATGTGAGGAAGTAACTACAAATCATGTTAGTCCTAATGCAAGAAAGCATTACATGACCTTTAACTTTCATATATGATGTTTTGATTATGCCAACTGGAACCACAATCACACACAAGGAACCTAGTTTCCCCATTCATATTGCCAAGAAAAACTACAAACAGGAACCAAAGAGAAAAAAGGTCATGATTCATCATTGCTTCTCTCATCACTTGTGGACTTCCTCAAGGTGCATAGTACCATGACCAAAGATAAATTAGACAAAAGATAAGACAAACTGGACCAGCGAGTCAATAGCCATTTAGATTTTCTTGCCAATAAATGTTTATATGATCAGATTCTGGATAATGATAGCATCTAGTTTCAAGAAATGAAGCAAGTTGTATAAGACCTAGGATCTAGTTTCAATAATGTAACATCTTGTATAAGACAAGGGATAGGATTGCTTCTAGTTCCAGGAATGATACACCTTGTATAAGATTGGGGAACTGATTTTGAGGATGCAAAAACTTGTATAAGAATGATGATAGGATTGGTGGATAAAGTTTGGTTTAAAAAATGCAACATGTCATATAAGACTTGGGATCTGATTTCGATAATGTAACATTCTATATAAGAGTGTCTAATAGCTAGTAGGGATCATTGATGTTGGTGGATAGGTACCTATGATTAGGAAATTGATTGATTAGGATTGGAGATTAGTTGGATAACTTGTCTGTTATTCCAAGATTTGGTGAGCTCGGTTCTCTATGTAAGATTTCATGTTTGTGTTCGATCAAAGTGTCAACATTAGCAAGGGACAGTTTATTATGAGATGTAGATTGTGATGGATGGAGATCTTGTTACAATAAACCCTAAGAGACTAACCCAATGCCTCAAGGGCTCATCAAAGATAGCCTTGCCTATGTAAAGTGCATAGACAACATAGTTTGACTAACCTTGACCATGGATAGTTTATTATGGAAATGCAAATACAGATGGATTGGCAACTTGTTATGGAAAAACCTAAGGGATTAACCTAAGCCTCAAGGGATCATCATTGATGGCCTTGCCTATGTGAAGTCACAAAGGAAATTTAGTTTGATAACTTGGACTGACGTTGACACTATTTTTGGAGTCTTGGTTTTTTCTAAATTATTTTCTTGGATTTTTGAAGTGGTTTTGATTTTTTTTAGTCTTTTCGATCCAAGCTTTTTGATTTTTTTAGTTTTTTAATGTTTATTTGAATTTTTTGGATTTTCTAAAATTATTTTAAAGTGTTTTGAATGTTGATACCATGGCTAGGATCTCAGATGAAACCTAAGTCAAGGAAGTTTCCCCTAGTCAGGTATAGGACTAGCTTATTATGGATAGGATTGGGTGGGTGAATTTTATTATGGATGGATATGGAAGATGGAGGGTCCACTAAACATCAACAATTCTCAGGCCATAAGAAGGGTGAAAAATATTTATTATGGATTGGATTTTATTATGGCATAGGATATGTTGATCATGATGGGATGGAAACCGTGATAGAATGATAGTAGACAATGGAGTAAATACCAACTACACATGGCACCTATTTGCAAAGTTTTCACCATGGTACTTATCCAAAGCCACCAAAGGGTTTTACCATTGGATGGATTATTTCTTTACTATTTTTGGTGTCACCAAGATGCCTATTTGTCGGTTTTCATCAAGGTGAATTTTTTTTTTTTATTTTTTATTATTTCTATTTTTGTGTTCCATTATTTATAGACTAAGTATAGTACTTGCAAAGGTGTATGTGATTGATAGGCTTTGATAAAAATTCACCCTCGGGGAGTAGCAAGCTAATAAGCACAGGACCCATATATTTAGTTATGATATAAGGACCCAGCCAGTTAGGCTCAAACTTTTTGGGCTTCTCTCGATCCATTTGATTCTTTGAATTTTCCTTTAATACCAAGTCACCAATGTCAAAGTGTCTTACTCAAACTCTCTTTATGAGCCAATGTGTTATGTTGTTCTCATCCAATAACTCTAGCTCATGCAAATGAGATATACAATATTCTTCCATCATCAATGAACTATTGCATAGATACTCTTAGGATGGTAACTCAACCTCAATGGGAAGAATGGATTCATATCCAAAGATGAGGGAATATGGAGTGGCTCCAGTGGGAGTTTGGATGCTAGTGTGATATGCCCACAAGGTGGGATTAAGTTGGATATGTCAATCATGACCAACATCATCGATAGTCTTCTTTAGGATTTTAAGGATAGTTTTATTAGATGCCTCAGCTTGACCGTTACCCTAGGGATAATATGGAGTAGTGAAATGGTGATGAATATGGAATTTCTCACACAACTCATGGATTCTTGATTTTTTAAAGGACGGCCATTATCTGTGAGGATGGATTGGGGAACACCATACTAGCATATGATGTAATTGGGGATAAATTTAGATATTTTCTTTCCAGTAAGATAGGTCATGGGGATGAATTTGATCCATTTTGTAAAATATTCAATTTTTGTAAGGATGAACTTATGACCATTGGCGGAGGTAGGGTGAATCTTTTCCATGTGATCAAGTACCCATTTAGAGAATGGCCACAATGACATAATTGGATGAAATTCTTGGGAAGGTGTGTGCACAACATCTCCATGTATTTGGAACTATCGACATTTCTTAACAAAATGATAGGCATCATATTCCATAGTAGGCCAATAGTATCCTATTTGCATGAGCTTCTTGGCTAAGGTAGGACCACTAGAGTGAGCTCCACATATACCATCATGTACTTCGTATACAAATTTTTTTTTCTTTGTAGGAATCAAGACATTTGATGGTGTTATCTAGGCTACAATGGTAAAGGGTATCACTGATGATGACATATTTAGAGGCTTGTTGGATAAAGTTCTTGCATTGGTTAGAGGACAAGTCTAGAGGGATAATTTCGTCATGTAGATAGTTGTAAAGGTATTTTTACTAGGGAGAATCAAGACCAAAATTTTCATACATGAGCTCATATTCAAGGAAATCGAATGTGGAGATCAACAGTTGTTCCACCAAGAACTCATACTATGACACATTGTTAGGTATATCCAAGAGAAACCCTATGGTGGCCATTGCATCAACTACTTTATTCTAAATTCTTAGAATCTAATTGAGGACAATGACATCAAAATGGGCATGTGCAAGATCATGGGGGTCCAAAAAGTGGTAAAAATATGTGTGTGTGTGTGTGTGTATTTAGATACTTCGCCAAAAATGTGAAAAAAAAGTGTTGACTTTTTGTATGGGCCGGGTAAAATTTGAATTTGGTTTGCTAATACCAAACCAAAATGGATATCCATTTCCTAAAAAATAATTCATTAATTTATGCAAAAAAATTGATGAAAATTAATTTCAAGAATGGATATCCATTTCAAATGGACATCCATTTTCAAAAGCAGAAAAAGCACACTTCAGTCGAATGGGCATAACTTTTGCGTTATTGATCAAAATTTTGATTTTTTATAGGCATTGGAATGGTGAATCAGAGGTCTATGAAATAGATAAGATTATTTTGATAGATTGAGAATAAAAAATTAATTATAATCATTTTAAGTTACTCCTTAAGTTTTAAAATTTTAAATGCTCATAATTCTTGCATATAAAGTCTTTTATTCATGTTTTTTTTGCAATAATCATCCTAAATGACTTGAAACATTAAAGAAGTAATAAATAATGAAAAATTTATATTTTATACTAAGGAGAGTAAAAATTTGAATAAATCATCATAGAAGGCTTCCTTATTGTCTTTGATCCTATGCGCACTTTTTCCCAAGTTGAACTAGGAGAACATATATATATATCACTCTATCTATTTAGCTATCTCTCTCTCTCTGGACTCCTCTCCTTCATTTATCCTCTCTACTTATCTCTCCACTTTTCCCTTAATTTTCCTTTATCTATATCTCTCCTCTCTCTCTCCCTCTCTACGTAGCTCTCTCCCTTTCTCTTCCCCTCTATCCTTCACAAGTTATATATATCTCTACATATCTCTCCTTCTTTCTATATATATCTCTCCCTATCTCCCCCCCCTCTCTTACTCATTCTCTCTCTCTCTCTATCCCTTTGTATCTGTAGACTGAAAAATTTCCTGAATGATATCATACACTTGAATCAGGTATACTAACATCATTTCCTCTTGAAACCCATCCTCTTTCCACTTAATTAAATAAATTATCCTAGCTAATTAATTAATGGAATAATTTTCACCTATTAACTTCATCAAGTTAATTCACCCCCTTTCGTGCTAACATTTCATCTCATTAAATTAAATAAATCAAACTATTTAATTTAAATCCCTAAATATTCTTATTTAATTAAATAACCCTAAGTTATTTAATTAAATGTCATTTCACTTTCCCCCTTTAATTAAATCATTTTATTTAATGAATATCATTTAATTCCCCCAATTGCATAATTAACATTGTTTTAATTATCAATTACTAATAAATCTAATTCCCCCCACTTGCAAGGGAATATTCCTCCTTTGCACATTCCTCTAAAAGGAATATTCTTCCCATGGAATATTCCTTCCCCTTTTGCACATTAATTTGGTTTTAATTAACTAAATTATCCTTTTCCCTCACCCATGAGAATATTCCAAAGAATATTCTCTCCTCTCTCATTTGAAAAAGGGGAATATTCATTTTTCTCTACAAACTTGCGTAGCTTCTTGACCAAGTTAACTTGTGACTTCTTGTGCAAGTTAACTTATGACCTCTTGGACAAGTTGGAAGTATGTTTGTTTGAGGGAATGTGATCCCTTGATTAAATCTCATCTTTCATTCTCATATGTTGATGAGAATCTATGATCCATGCCTCCAATTTCTTCCATCCTTGACCATTGATAAGATTTTTCAATCTCAATCCTTTATTTCTCATTTGCTCTCCTATAAATAGGTCACTATTTGGAGACAAATGGATCCATCATTTAACATCAGAGTTATGTTGTTAAAATCACTCACACTTACACTCATATTTAGCACACATTTAGCATCTTTTAGTTTATTTTAATTGCATTAATTAGCTTTAAGCTTCCATTAACAACTTCCATGATCACCTAATGCATCCATGTAGCTTGTTTAATTAATTAGAGTTTGGATCTTTTAAGTTAGAATCCATTTAGAATTAGCTTAACATTTGTATATCTTCATCATTTAGCATAAAATCATATTAATCTAGCTTGATTCATGCTCATTTAGATTAAAATCATGTTTTCATACACATCTCACAACTGTTCCATTAGTTTTCTTCAATAAAACTGAATGGGGCAAGCTCATTTATCCACAGGATTAGGAAAGGGTTGTTGTTCCACATCAACACAACACCACTCCCACAACAGGATAAATTTTGAATGGATTAGAGTAGACATTTAAATTCTTACATAGTTTGGAATGTTTAGTTTTGATAAATGTTTAGTTTAACTTTCATTTGAATGATCATGTTGAAGATTGACTTTAGTGGCTTCATTGTGCTTCGATTCTTCATGGATCAAGTGTAATCGGCCCATGCTAATCCATCCAATCACATTCTGGTGCTAGAAGGAGGGAAAAACTAATCAAATTTAATCAATTTCTATCTCAAATTCCATTTTTCTAACTTTTACAAGATACAGCGACGCCCAAAGGAATTTCAATGATGCCTTTATTGGGTGTTGCCATATAGCGATGCTATTGTCATCTAACACTGATTAAAGAAAATAGTGATTCTAATACTTTTTAGAGGTATCAAAATTTGTAAACGACGACACTCACTCAAATAGAGATACTATCATCATCACTAGTTTCTCTACAGAGTAGCGCCCAAGTTCACTAGATCGGCACTATCATGAATAACAACGCCCAACTCTGGTAAGAAAATTGATGATCATTTTTTAGCATGTGTTTTAATTTTTTTGATTCATCAGATTATTAACATGCCTCTAACATTTCTTTGGTTTTTAGACTAACAAGATTTTGTAGGTTGGACTATAAAAGGCAAAGTGAAGAAGCATTCTCATCTTTGAATCTTATAATTGTAACAAGCATTTGATGCTTTTGGGGAAATTATAACCCATCTATCATGCTTGTCATTTTATGCTTTAGGACCACACTAATTTTCATTTGGGTTTAAAAAAATGATCAAACAAGACTACAATTGAACCCTCACTTCATCGTTTTACTTTGGGTTTAAAGTTGGACAAAACAACTTAACCTTTCGTTTAGTGCATAAAATGAATTCATCTTAGCTTTAGGGGTTAAAATTAACAATTGTTTGTTGTGTTTTGATTTACATCTTTGTTATTGAATGTGTAGGCAATTCTCTCATGCCACTCAACGATGTTGAGAATCAAAAACATTCCTTAAACACTTTGTATAATCACCTACATCTTTCAATTTGGATTAAAAATGAACCCCATGCTAGTGTAAGAAAAAGGTGTGGTGTGTGTTCTCTCCTTGTTTCATGCAAACTGGGATGATTGAACTACAAACATACTTCCTTGCTATTGTTTATCTTTAGAGGACTTTCCTCCCACTTTAAAGGGAGGGAATGACCCAAGTAGAAACAAGCTAAAGCCAAGCTCTTTCAAGTCGCTATATAAATAATGTGTTTGTGAAAAAATTCATAAACAATAGGTGCAAATGTATCATACCAACAATTGTCACCCTTAGTATCTGTGTGATACGTCAAAATATCTTCTTAGGAAGAGACTGGGAGGCCTCTTGATTCTCCATAATCTTGAGCTAATCTTGCTACGTATATGACCACCTTGTATGAAAGCCCTTATTATGAACCACTTGTTTAGAAGCCAAAAACCTTTATGCTTTCTAGTGTAGGAATGGTCATTCTGAAGCCACCCCACATTTGTACTATTCATTGTTGAAACAGAAAAATCCTTAGGATCTTTGGATCTTCAGGATTTTGAGATTTGTGGTCTCGAGAAGTGTGTGTCATGGAGGGGAGCCAATGTCGCCAAATCTCTAGCTGTTCACATTGTCTTAGTGTTTGGATAAATTTGAGTGGGGATTTAGTGAGTAGTATCTTTTGAACCTAGGATGGTAAAATTCTTGTGAGTGAGTTTAATACTTTGCTTGGTTCCAAAACATTGCAAACAAACATTCACAATCTTACTCAAAATTTCAAACCCTTTGGTTTAAGTATGGATACCTTTCGAAAAATCCTTGATATTAATGCTTGTCCTAAGGATTTCTATCCTTATAGATTTATAAATATCTTGAATTATATCCCAATCCATACTTCCCAAAGTCAACATAGGCAACTATGGCTTGAACTTCATCTTTTTCACAAAATGGACATTGTGAAATCTACAATGTTTTTTGACATAGACATTTAGTTTGAAAACATAATCAAGACAAGTTTTTGTGGTAAAATAAACTCACTTAAGAAAGATAAATTTGACAAGTTGAACCCCACATAACCATTTGGAGACCGATCGCTCCCTTTGAACAACCCAACCTTACACCTATTATTATTCAGCCAAACATTGAACTCATTGAAGGAGAACAAATCCATATAATCAATAGTTTGAGAAGCTTCATTTTTTAAACAAAAGAAACACTAGCTCAATGGAGAAACACAACAAATATATTAGATGAAGAAGAGGAAAAAACTGATATTGAGGCTAGAAGGCCCCTATTACCACCACCCACATGGCAAAAAATATCCTCTTTTCTTCCATAGACTTAAATTTCTCTAAATGATCTCACACAAAATCAGAATCCCTAAGAGAAGGTCTCTAGGTCATCATTTCCAAATGAGGCATCTTATTCCAAAATCTCTCAAAAAATACCTTTCAACACTTCACCAAAGTATAACCAAGATTGTATACAAATTTTACAAATGTGTTTCAACGAACAATCCAAAATTATACATGTTCTTTTTCGATCAAAACCCAAGACTTTTTCATGATAATGAACCTATCTAAAACATTGGGTCTTTAGGATTTAAAAACTTTAGAGTTCTAGCATGTTTCTTACTACCTTGGTCTTATCAAAAAAAGGTTCACTTTAAGGCAACATTGGGTCAAACACTTCATTCACCCCTCCATCAAATTTCATCCTTCACTTCATCAAACTTTGCAAAAATTTTGAAAACACCAACACTTTTGGACTTAAAAATTTATCAAACCAACCCCTAACTTAGCTACTTTCTATGTGAAATGTATCCTTTTCCATGCACTTGGTTGAGTTAGCTATCATCTTTGAACTAGTTTATCTTGAAGGTTATGATCTACCCTAAAGATTTTCAAGTTCATAAAAATCCTTTATCCAAACATTAAAACATCAAACTCAAGTCAAAAGTGTTGTCCCAAAACGTTTACAAAGATCACTCTCCACATCATTCATCTTTTCATCTCCCATTATCACCATTGCTCCTAAAAGACTTAGAGCATCCCCTTAACCTAGATTTGATTCAACTAGAGAGTTCAAACATTATAAATCTCAAGACAACTCTCCCAGAGGTGACCCCTAATTTATGGTAAAGACAAGATCACAACACAAGAGAATCATGGAGAAAATGAAAGTCACATTTACCTCAAATGATCCAAACCCTCTAGAATTTGATCTGAGAAGTCAAGTTACCCCATCACAATAACCATCATCTCCATCAGGGCCATATGAGATAGAAGACATCACAAACAATCCATTTGGACTTATTAGGGAGGAAATCATGGAGCATCAATCCTTAGAGAACATAGTTCCTAACTCCCCATCATTTGTTGCACAAATTTTGGCACAAGGCTTCACAACTTCATCACTAGGGATAAATCAAACATCAACACCTAGTATTGCAACTAGTCTTGCTAAGGACTTTGGCCATACTCTTCCATTTGAAAGTGACACACTTGTGGGTACCCTTGATACCAATCCTCCATCCCAAACCACTACTTGGTCACCAAACTTTGGTGTTCCTCCCATTCCTAAAGATCCCCAACATCCATATAAATCCCTTGAACTTCATCACTCCACAACAAGCTCCACATATTGAGGAAACCCATCTTCATCTATACCCATAAGTACCACAAGTGTGCCCACCATCACATAAAGTAGTGTGGACCAAGTGTCTCACATCAGCACACAAGGGCATGCCAACACCATAACATAGATTCAACCCTTAATGAAAATTGAGACATCTCTACCTAATCCTCCAATTGGTTCGTCCACACCATTGGCTTCACAAAACATATCCATCCCATCCATTATCAACCCATCTCAAAAAATCCCTTGGTCACAAATCCCATCAACCCAAGTAATACCTTGTCCACATCCCTAACACAAGGAAATCCTCAAGACATCGGACCTCAAGACATGGGAACCCTTTTAAATGAAATCAAGGTCCTAGTGTGTCATTACCATCTCAAAATCTAATGGAATCATCCTCATCTTTCCCCATGGTCCCCTTCACTATGAAAAATCAAATGGGACCTCAAACTTACATTCCTCCACCCCAATCCACTATCTTACAAGGAATGTTAAACCAAGGGAATTCACAACCTATCAGCTCCAATCCGCTTCTCACTCAAAACATCAACACTCACAATCTATCATAGATGTCCCAACAACCACCTGATCCTACATTACAAGCACATGCACTAGCTTTATGAAAAGAAAAATAAGATTATCAGCAAACCATCTAACAACAAGCAACCCTAGCAATAAAAAAATAGTAGCAATAATAGCAAGCATCCCTAGTAGCACAACAAAAAAAACAACAACAAGCAGCCCTAGAAGCACAACAACAACAACAATAGCAAGCAGCCCTAGCAACACAACAACAGTAGCAACAACAACAAGCAAGCTTAGCACAACAAAAAAATCAACCACAACAAGCAGCATTAGAGAAACAACAAAATCAAGCCCATCAAGGAGCCTTAATAGCACAACAACAATAACAGGCTCAACAACAAGTCCTAGTGATGCAACAACAACAACAACAACAAAGTTCCTATTATAACCCTCAATAGAACATCATCAATACAAATGTGATAGGAACATATACATTAACACCTCAATCACCTTCACAAAATCTCACACCACCATATACCCCATACAACACATCATCATATCAAAATCCCACATACAACCCATCCATCATCCCAACATATGTTCCTCCACCAAACCCGCAAGATGATCTAGCATCACAACTTAAGGCGTCACAATAAATGCAAGATGTTCGGATGGGCAAGACAAAGAAACCCCATACACATAATATATGTCCCTATCTATTTGACTGAAACATCACAATGGTACCGTTCCCTCCCAGCTTTGAAATTCCCAAATTTGATAAATACAAAGGGAGAGGAAGTCTTGTGGACCATGCCAAAGAATTTAATGTTATGTGTATAGAGGTTTCCTACAATGATTCTTATTTAATGTGCCTCTTCCCTTGAAGTTTAATAGGTCTTGCAATAGATTGGTTTTCTCAATTGCTTCTCGGTATCAAAACTTTCTAAGAAATTACCTCGATAAATTCATCGATCACTTCTCCTTTAACCTTGGCATGGATGTAAGCCTAGAAGAATTATACTCTTAAACAAAACAAAGGAGAAATTTTTTCTAATTTCTTGCAAAAGTGGAGATAAAGAGCTAGTAAAAGCAAATTGCCTCTTCCCAATGGACAACAAGTGGGGATCATCTTAGTAAATATAGATCCAGATATATCCTTCCACTTGAAAATTCAATGCATCACATCTTATAACAAGCTTGTCCCTAGATCCCTTTAATGTATCGAGACAGCTCTAATTTCACAAGGAAACACTCAAGCTTACAAAGGAAACCACCCATCAACTAGTTCAAATGACAAGCCTTGTGTCTGGGCTAAGAACAAAAATGTAACACATGATGGTGTGGTAGATGCTAAGGTGGTCCTAAGTGCTCCTAGACCAAACAACAATCAATTTTCTAACATTCAATCAATTGTGCTACAAACAACACCCCCTTAGAACCACCAGATCAACAACATTGAATCACAACAATGATGAACTCCTTATAAAAACAACTATCTAAAATGAAAGTACACATAGTTGTCGAAACCCATCAAAATCATCAAGAAGTTAGTAGATTCAAACTTGATAACACTTCCCAACTTTGAAAACTACCAAGAACCACAAGAGAAGACATCCCGGTACAATGAAAATGATCTTTGTGACTTTCACAAAATTGAAGGACACAAAATGACAAACTGCATGACGCTCAAAAACATTGTGCAAGATCTTATAGAGAACGACACCATATATGTTGAGTTACCATCCATGAATCAAGATCTTAAGATATACAAGAACCCCATGCCAGATCATAGCAAAGGAAACAACACCGGAAAAGCTAAAGATTACATGAACGTGTAGCACACCTATTCTAATGTTGTCACTTCCTGTGATAGTGTCATCACTGTTGTCACCATCAAAGGGCCTAGTGCAGAGTGTGGAGTCACCACATGATGTGGAAAAATCACCATCCAAGGAGTCCCATCTCAATCTAGTGCACAACCTACATTGCCAACATCAAATCCTAGCAAGTACAATCTCCTAGATTAGCTTAAGAAGACCCCTACATAGATATCAATATTAGAACTATTAAGGCTATCCCTTGCGCATAGGGAAATCCTAGAGAAAGCTTTATCAGAATCATCCAACCCCGAGGATATGGATATAGATCAGTTTCAAGCTATGGTAGGGCATATCGCTAATCATCTTCTCACCTTCTCATAACAAGACCTACCATCACATACATCTCATAACCATGCTTTACACCTTGAGGTCGTTATTCATAAGAATAAGGTCAAAAGATTCTTAGTAGATGGGGGTGGTGGTCTAAACATTTGTACCTTTTAGTTGATCAAGAACTTGGGATATTTTGAGGATACTATTGAGAAAGTAAAGAGTACCACTATGACCATATGACAACCAAGAGCGAGTATCATAAGGCATCATTGCACTACCCATCCAAGTGGGACCCAACACTACAGAAACTACATGCCAAGTTTTAGATCTAGATCTTCCTTACAACATACTATTTGCTTGACCCTAGATCCATGCCTTAAAAGTTGTAGCTTCAACGTACCATCAATGTGTAAAGTCTCCTTTTGAGGGTAGAGAAGTTACTATCCATGGAGATCCTAAGCCTTTTTACTATTGCAAGATTATTGAGGCCAAGTTCTATAAGATCCCCCAAATACCCAAGAATGACGAGGAGCCTACACCATCTACCTCATTTGCTGACCAAACATCCCTTACATCAACCTCAAAAATGAAAACACCCAGTGTACATAGTATACCCGACATCAAAGCAATGATCCAAGATGATGGTTGTGGAAACTATAAGCTAATGAAGAATACCTTTGTCTTAGGAGATCTACCTCTTTCTCCTCAATCACATGGGAAACCCACATCTAGCAATAAAGAGCCCGAGAAAATCAAGATGGAAACTAATACCTTCACCGAGTGGGGGGATTTGAACTAGTAAGATATCAATGAGGAAGATGTCTCTGAACTACTCTATCAGGATGAACGACCTGTCCCCACTATTCCCATGGAAGATGGTAATACAGGATTGGAGCTAATGAAGGGATGGGGCTATAACAAAAATGAGAAGCTAGGACAGAAGGACAATGGTTTTCTCAAACCCGTCGTTCCTAAGAAATGACTAAAGAATCTTGGCCTAGGTTGTACTACTAGCAAGGTCACCCTTATTGGAAAAGGTACTTCCACTAAACAAGTTGAGGCTTCCTCTTGGTTACCTACATCACATGATATGACCCTTGATGACTTCCCCCTTGATGTTGCTGACCTATTTGAGAATAAATCTCTCTTCATGGTATCCATAACATCCTTCACTTCAAGCAATCAACCAACCGAAATACGTCTAGTATACCCACAACTCATTGACATGGACCAAAAAGGACCACCAATTCTTGATTTATTTGAAAAATATGAAGTGATCTCAAAATTCATGGGACTCTGGGACAACTTACCATGGGCATATCATAAAGTAGGTTTTGACATAGAGCTAGACACAGGGGTGTACTATGGGGAGACAATTGAATCCTTTAGTTGCAAAATTGATGAAATGCAACTAACATGTAGATATTTGAGTGAAAACCACATTGTGGAACTTTCTGATCCCAAAATAGTAAAAAAAGGGATGCATTTGAGGGTGAAAACCTCTCTGAGGCACCCAAGGATGAGGGATTCAATCTCCCCCTTAGTGTAATATATCCAGAGAAATTAGCAGTCTTAGCAAAAAAAGCCACTCCAATCAATGTAGGAATAGAAAAATCACCAAATATCACTTTCTTTGTTGAATCCCTATTAGATGAAGAATAGAAGAACCTAGCAACATTCCTAAAAGGGTGCAGAGCTAACTTTGCATGGTCATACACAGATATTCCAGGGATTGATCCAAAAGTAGTTGTGCATCATTTAGTAGTCTATCTTGAAGCCGAAACAGTAAAGAAAAAGTGAAGAAAAATACACCCTCAGATAGCACTCTTGGTCAAACTTGAGTTACAAAAGCTTCTTGATGTTGAATTCATTTGACCCATAGATTATCCTGAGTGGGTTTCAAACTCAGTACCAGTCTCAAAACCCATTGGGGCATCAAAATATGTACTAATTTTAGAAATTTGAACAAAGTATTCCCAAAGGATGATTCCCTCTTCCTAACATCGACATCATAGTGGAATTAATAGTTGGGCATGAAATTCTATCATTCATGGACAGTTTTTCAGGCTACACTCAAATCATGATTGCCAAGGAGGATCAACACAAAACTACATTCAATTATCCATGGGGGACATACTGCTAGAACATGATGTCATTTGGGCCTAAAAATGCAAGAGCGGCCTATTAGAGAGAAATGACCCTCATCTTTCATGATATGATCCAAAAAATAGTTGAAGATTATGTGGATGATATTTTGGAAAAATTAAAGAAAAGAAGTGAGCACATACAATTCTTAGGACCTATCTTTAACAGGCTTGAAGAATACAAGGTATGAATAAACCCAAAAAAGTGTCTTTGGGGTGACATTAGGAAAGCTTATTAGCTATATCATCTCACAAAGAGGGATATAAATTGACCCAACAAAGGTAAAATCCATCCTAGACATGGAACCACTGCAAACATTGAAGTAGATGAGAGGGTTACAAGGAAGATTGAAGTCCATCAGAAGGTTCATAGCACAACTATTAGAAAAAATTCACCCCTCTCCGCATCTTCTCCATAAAGGAATAAATTACAAGTGGGATGAGAAGTGTGAAAAATCTTTCCAAAAGATCAAAGACTATCTATTAGCACCTCCAGTCCTCATGTTTCTGATACCAAAAAAACCACTGATTTTGTATATCTCAACAATATCAACAACATTATGTGCTCTTCTACACAACATGATGAAAGCAAAAAGGAAAGGGCTATATACTACATCAGTAGAACCTTAGTGGGCTATGAAATGAACTATTCATCTATTGAGAAAGCCTTCTTATCATTGTTCTTTGCTTTACAAAAATTCAGACACTACATGTTGTCACATCAAATCAAACTCATTGCAAAGATTGATCCATTGAAATACCTATTATCTAAAGTAATTCTCATTGGATGAATGGCCAAATGGGTAATGATATTAACTAAATTCGACAGAGTATGTAGGGCACAAGGAAATGAAAGGACAAGTGATTGAAAACCAACTAGTAGAGGAACTTATCTATGCTAAGAACCCATTGATATCTGAATTCCTTGATGAATCAATATTCCTTGTTAATCTCACAAGTCAGTGGAAGATGCAGTTTGATGGTTCATTCACCCAACATGGATCAGGAGAAAGTATTCTTTTCATCACCCCTCAAGGTGATTGCATCCCAAAGTCATATAGGCTATCATTTTCATGTACTAACAACATTGTTAAGTACGAGGCCCTAATCACAGGTCTAAGAATAGTATTTCAATGGAAGATACAAGAAATAAAAGTCTAAGAAAATTTTTACTACCAAACTAAGGACAACAAGCTTACTCCTTACAAGAAGATGGAAAAGAGTCTCAAGGACCTTTTCATAGATATAAATTTTGAGTAGATTCCTCACATGAACAATAGAGTAGTAGGTTCTATGGCAACAATTGGGTTATTGTTAGACATGTTGAACAACGTCCTACAATTTGAATTCTTGGTAGAACTTCTCATACGAAGTTTTGAAATCCTAGAATTGGAATTCGTTTGTGTCATTGTTGGCCCTAGATCCTCGTGGTACCATGACATGCTCACCTACCTATGTAGAGGAACCCTCCCATCTGATATCACCTCAAACCTTAAGAAGGCCTTTGTTAAAAAGGCATCCTAATTTGTGATCCTAAGTGATAACCTTTACTACCGAAACATCAAGGGGACATTACTATGATGTCTTAACCAAGAGGAAGCCTTGAAAGCTTTGTCAGAAGTACACAATGGCATATGTGGTTCCCATTTTAGTGATGCAACTTTAGTAAGAAATTGTTGAGGATAGGGTACTACTGGCCAACCATGGAAAGATAAGCTTATCAATATGTGTAGAAATGTGTCTAGTGTCAATAGCATGGAGATCTGATTCATGTTCCAGATCAAGAGTTGCAACCAATAACCATACCTTGGACTTTCTTGCAATGGGGGATTGACCTCATAGGAAAGATCACCCCAACCTCATCCAATGGCCACAAGTTTATCATAACAGCCACTGAGTACTTTACCAAGTGGGTTGAAGCCATTCTTATGACCTACATAATGGGGAAGCAAATTGCCAAGTTTATCCTGAATTACCTAATCTATCGTTACGGTGTTCCACAAACCCTTATCTCAGACAACAGAACACCCTTCAATAATCGGGGTGTGAAAGATCTAAGTCAAAGATTCAACATCCAACACTGATTCTCTACCTTGTATTACCCCTAGGGAAATAGTCAAGATGAGGCTACAAACAAGACCATTTTGAAAATCCTAAAGAAAATGGTCAATGAAGCTAGTCGTGATTGACATCTATAGATAAATCTTGCTCTTTGGGCTTGTCCAACCAGTATCTTCACACCAAGAGGTGCAACCCCTTTCTCCTTGGTCTACAGATCAGAAGCCATTCTTCTTATTGAGGTTGAGCTCCCATCATTGTGAGTGTCACTACAGAACCTAATAACCGATGAAGAGTATAAAGTATCTTAGCTAAATGAGCTAGAATTTCTAGATGAGCATTGTCTTGACCCCCTTAATCACTTGAAAGTATATGAAAAATGATTGAAATGAAGCTATAACAAGAAGATCAAATGCTAGTCCTTCCAAGTAGGGAATCTTGTCCTAAAGTAGAATTAGAAGAACCTTCCTGATCAAGATATTAAAGGAAATTTTGAACCTAATTGGTTGGGTCCCTTTGTCATCACAATAAGTTATGGATTAGGAGCATATCAATTGTCCACACTTGAAGGTGAGCCCTTGCAGAAACCAACCAATAGCTTGCATCTTAAAGAAAATTATGCCTAGTCTTGAAGGGTGTAAATCTAAAAAAAAATGATCAAAATCCAAAAAATGAGAAAAAGGATTGAAAAAGTAAAGAAAAAAATCATCCTCAAGTGAAAACCACTTTGGTGGTGCTTTGGCCAAGTACCTTGGTGAAAACCTAGAAAATAGGTGCCTTGCATAAATGAAGCACCTCTGTCTATTCTTTGGCTCTTTATCCTATCATTCTTTGCATCACTATCCATCCATCACATCCCTCATCCTATTCATTCCATCACCTATCCATGTCCTTATCATAACTTGATATTATGAAGTATCATATCCTCTTGGTACTACTTGGAATATTCCAAAGGTCAGTTTGTCTTGCCTATATCAAGGTAGTCTATCATATCGCACTAGGTGCAATACATTACGGATCAAATCAAGTTCTTGTATATCTTAAGGTTATAAAAAAACTCCAAAAATATTCATAAAATTCTCATAAAAAATACAAAAACATTTGCAAAATCCTATCTAGCTAAAATCTAAAAAAAATCATAAAATTGTAAAGTCAAAATCCAAAAAATCCAAAACACATCAAAAATACCTAAAAAGGTCGAATATTGAAAATCCAAGAATAGGACAATGTCGAACTATATGGTCTTTGCGTGTATAACATAGGAAAGGCTAATCTTTGATCAGCCCCCAAGGCCCCTAGGATAGGTCTTTCATGTTAGGTTCTTGGTCAAAACTCAGAAAACCCCTAAACATTCAAATATATTAGAGAAAACCTTAAACAACCTCAAATAACCAAAAATCAAAACATTCACATAAACTTTCAAAAATACCTAAACAACCTCAAAATATTTTCAAAGATACCAAAAACATTTAAATATTCTATAAAAATCTAAAACCATCCATCCCATGTTTCTTTCACCTGCAATAAACCTCTATCCATAATAAATCGACCATCATCTTCAACCTTTGGAAAAACAAAGAGAAAACAAGTATTGCAAGTCATAAAGTGAGAACCTAAGTGTCAAAATATAAAGTCTATATCATAGGTAAACAATTCAGTGAAGTTTGTATCAACTACTTATCAAACACCTCATCCTAATCAAAACACTTGATCAACATGTCCTAGGATGAATCCTTCCTGTGATGGACATCAGTATCAGAAATCACCTGAGCTAAATTAAATTGGCAAGAGATATAGATAACACTAATTGTTTGTCTTTGATCTTTTCTTATGATTTATCTTAATGACCTATTCTGAGAACCTCTTGATGATTTCTATCAAAATGATTTAGAGAGAAAGGAATGGGGAATTGATTGTTATCTTTCATTTTTTGTGCTTATAGGTATTCTTGTAAAATAATCTTGGCACATACTTGCTTAGTTGTGTGTAGGGAAGTTGTTTGGAGTACATTGTTGATTATTGCATATACTTTGGTCCAAGATATTCTAAACTTCTTACTTACATTCCAACGAGGTTTTCATATGTCAAGATGTGAACAAGAACTATCCTATATGTTTGTAGAGTAAAAGTCCATTACACTAGATACAACGCCATCCTAGTTATTAATACCTTGATGCATCGTATCTATGTGTTATATCAAACAATAAGGAATGACAAAAAATCCCAATCCCAAGATATGAGAAAATAATCATCATCATGCATTTCTCATCACCTTCTCTAATAAAGTCTTGGTGGATCATAGACTTGTTGGATCTTTTGAAGAAATCATAAAAATCAATGGTCAGTCATCTTGTTTCTTCTATATTCTCTCTATGCTAACCTAGTATCATGACAGTCAACAAAAACATTATCAATGCATCCATCCTACATCCATAAATCGTCAACATGCATGCATCACATCATAATCATAGCATATCATAAAACATACATCTTGCATCATCATTCTCATTTACATTGTGATGAATAATATAGATTTTTTATTCTAAGCATCTTAAATCGTTGCATCACATCTCATATATATTACATTGACATGACATGAACATATGCATTATCCATCCATACATCTATATGCATACATCATCACATCATAAAAATGCATAAGAAAATACAAAAAAGAAATGCATTCATTTGCATAAGCATAACATCTACATATCATATCATCCATCCCATAACATGTCATGAGAAGATACTAAAAAAGAAGTACATGCATCCATTACATTGCATTACATCACATATCACATAGCTAAATAAATTGCATAAGCATACATAAGCATCCCATCAAATCACATCATATCAAAGTGCATCCATACATTCATAAGCATGAAATAAAGAATACATCATATCATGAATCCATATCATCTCATATCATATATATCAAAAATGACTATCATGGTACAATATCTAAATTACTGTATGTATATTGAAAAAAAAAATTAATATCCACAAGGCTATAAAAATTGAGCCCATGAATGTATGTCTATGTAAAGAATCAAGCAATAATCAAAAAGTTTTTGTACAAATGAGCTAGCCCTGATGGTTGCTCCCCTCACCAGGCTATCTCTCTAGGTGATCCTCATCCTTGGGATGTTCCCCACTCCTCTGAGAGTAATTTGGATGTCTAAGCACCTATGGGACATCCCTGTGGTAGTGCATCCTATAATAGGCCATATCGATCATGACCTCTCTATACAATTTGGCAGAAACTTTCCACCCTTGGGCTGTAGCAACCATGGACTCTAGCTATTGGTGCTGCCTGACCTCCTATGCTAACTACATCTTGATAGTTTGTCTAAGCTATTGCTCATGGTATCTCTCCACTGTGATATCCTACACCTATTGCCTAGCCTGATCTCTTTTAGCAATAATCATCAAAATCTGTTGACAGGCCTGATCCCTTTTGCCTGTAATCACCTATATTTGCTATTGTAGTTGTTGTATCTATAATTCATGAGGATTTGGCCTCGGTGGTGGTGGTTGCACTGGCTACTACTACACTAGTTTTTTTTATCAAAGGCTACTATGGAGGTTGTTGATGTCCTAGTGGCGCTCCTAGGACTTGTCCATCCTGCTGATCCTGGCCATCCAGTCCTCTACCTACACCCCTCCCTCTCGGTCTCCCTCATGGGGGTGCACTTGCTAGATCTATCAATCAATGAGGAAGTATGAACCATGCATCATATGCAAGCATCATCTAAGCATCTGCCTATCCCTAATCATATGCCCATGGTTGAGCAACCAACTGTCGAAAGCCCTCGAAAACCTTGTGGGTTGGGATCATAGGTACTCATGCTATCGACTCTCGTGTTGACTTGGAAAAGATGGTGGTGTATGCATCATCTGGCCTATCCTACCACTCACCAAACTTTCACACTACCCTATCAGGTAGATACCTCTCAATGATGGTATTCTCTTGACCCTACATGTATCGAGTTTTTCAAGCGAAGAAAAGTTGTTGCACATCATCATACCATGTTGGCATCTGAAGACAAGGTTTCCATGTAAAAACTATCATATCATCAATCACTTTGCACCAATAGGGAATACCAAGCTCCCCTATGTGTAGTAAAGTGATGGCACCTTTGCATCTCCAAACAACAAGATCATCTAGTTCTACATCTTCCATCTAAACAATCGGTTAGAGCACAACAATGTGCTCCCAAGCCTAAATATAAAGTAGGGCGATCCTTGTACCGATCACCCTACCATCGCAATATACGAAATCATGCATATCATGGTATAGAGAGGCCAACATCATAGGCTCCCATGCATACTGAGTCCTATGAAATAGCATCTTGTACCAAGCTAGGCCCCATCCTGAAATGAATTCTCTGCTCCATCAATTTGGAGCAACCAAGCCTGAGATAATCGTTGCAACAATCAATCTGAAAGTAGGTACCTGACCTATGTACATCTCAAGGTCAATTTGCAAAGTAACTAGAATAATTTCATCCTATTCCGTCACCTCATCAACATTGTATATCATGCACTCACCATGTATCGACAAACACAATATCCACTATATATCCTCTAGTGTTACTGTCACCTCATCAATAGGAAGGTGCAACAATGAGGTCTCAATGTGTCATCTCTCACACAATTTTTTCATCATCACCAAATGTGTCCATACAATGAGCATGTATGCAATGTACCACAAACCAATCTCCCCCAAGTGTTGTTGTTGCAACTTAGATAAATCAACAAGTCTAGAAAAAATTGTGGACCGGTGCTCATGGGACATCAAAGGTGGGATAACCTCCTGTGCCTACGAAGCACACAACATCAAAATACGATTTTTTTTGGCTAAGTTTGGAGTTTTCATCCCCCAAAATGATAATAGCATCTCTATTCATGATAGCTTTGCTATAATTCGTAGTTTCAAACAACAACGCCTAAAGCATTTAAATTGCAAAACACAAGTCACGTCGCTAAAAGCATATGCATCACACTTTAACTTTGGTGAAACCCTAACCTTAATTTTCAAATAAAAAATGCATTGCTAAACACATATGCATTGCTATTTAAAATCTGAAATCCTAATTCTAAATTGTGAACTGCACCGCAATTCACATATGCGTTGCTAGAAATCAAATTAGCATCACCGATTCTCCAATTAGCATCACTATAGAACGATGTTGCCAAAATTTAAATTTCAAAAGGCATTAAATGCACGAAAAAGTCAAATTTCAAATCAAGTTTTGAATCACATACTAGCGGTCCTATGTCTAGAAGCCTCTGGTACTCTCAAACTCAATCAGAAACATGTCGTGGGAGCACTGATTGCGCCATTTTGTCAGAGGGTCAAAGCTCAAAATGCAAAAAATCCTCAAGGTATGAATGCACAAATGAATTGAAAGTGACCCTTCCTCACCTATTTATGCTTGCAAATTAGGGTTTTTTTCCCTAATTTAACCATCAAACTAGGGTTATTCACCATTTTCACCAATTTTTCCAAACTAAACCTCATTTTGCATCACTTTCATGTTTTTTGCATATCAAAGCCTTTTTGGACCCTTGAGGCAGCCTTTACATTTGTCAACAAGTCAACCCAAAATTCCAAATTTTCACCTAATTTCTCAAGGGGGCAGGGAACTAGCTTATTCCTTCCACTGGGGCAATAGTGGGGAATCTAAAAATTGTAACAAGTACCTCACTTCAATGAGGGGAAAAATGTAGACACTGGAAAATGTCCTGAATGATATCATACATCCGAATCAGGTATACTAACATCATTTCCTCTTGAAACCCATCATCTTTTCAATTAATTAATTAAATTAGTCTAGCTAATTAATTAATGGCATCATTTTCACCTATTAACTTCATTAGGTTAATTCACCCCCTTTTGTGCTAACATTTCATCTCATTTGATTAAATAAATCAAACTATTTAATTTAAATCCCTAAATCTTCTTAATTAAATAACCCTAAGTTATTTAATTAAATTCCATTTCACTTTCCCCCTTTGATTAAATCATTTTATTTAGTGAATATCATTTAATTCCCCTAATTGCATAATTAACATTGTTTTAATTATCAATTACTTATAAATCTAATTCTCCCCACTTGCAAGGGAATATTCCTCTACACATTCCTCCAAAAAGAATATCCCCATAGAACATTCCTTCCCCTTTTGCACATTAATTTGGTTTTAATTAACTAAATTATCCTTTTCCCTCACCCATGAGAATATTCCAAAGAATATTCTCTCCTCACTCATTTGAAAAATGGGAATATTCCTTTTTCTCAACAAACTTACTTAGCTTCTTGAGCAAGTGATGCAAGAGCATCTTATCAACATCATGTTTCCATTATGAAGGTTGATTAAGATCATGTTGATTTACAATGTATCAAGGTCATTTGGACCGTTTTTCCATATATTTGAGTTATTTAGAGGTGTCAAAATGTAAAGTTGTCCAAAATATGTAAAAGGTTGTCACAAAATATGTAAAATTGTAAAGTTGCCAAAAAGCAACATTTGGAAGGCGAAGGGTCATTTCAGTTTTAGGCATTTGAAAGTATTTAGAAGGTCATGATTTAGTTTCAAATTCCTTTAAAAAGGCCATGGCACATTTGGTTGAGTGTGGGTGATTGTAGTTTAGTAATTGAATAATGAAAGTCACTATTCCTTGCATGAATTTCCAAAAAATTACTATACTTAGGCTTTGTATGGCCGTGTACAGGCAGGAGATCATCTTTTATGGGTTATAAGTGATAGTGCATCCAATCACCTTCCTAACACTTTTTGTTTCATGCATTTTGGTTCACATTTGAAAAAGTTATGATGGATTTATAGAAAATTGTTAAAACCCTGTTTAGGGTAAACAACATGTAATTTATGTGTTTCTCCTAAATTTTCCCTTGAAATATTCTTAAATTTGGTGAGAATAAACTTTGTAGCAATTTTTTTCATATTATTGAAATTTTATACCTCATGAATTAAGATTGATGTAAGGAAATTGGAAATTTAAGCCTGCAAATATGTGTTATAGTCCAGAACGGAGCAATTAAGGGAGTTATGACCTAGGGTTTATAAAAATGGATGTGGGAATGAACTTTTAATGTTGTATACAGCTTATTCAAGTCTAGTATAAGATGTTTTTAGGATTGATGAAGAGTATTTGTGTTTGGAATAGGTATATTTAGTAAATCCTTGTGGTGATCAGATCTAATTAGGCCTATCTTGAACGCGGGCAGTCTATTTTGTACATTATTTCTCAAAGCAATTGGTGTTAATCTTTTGATATGTTTTAAAGCATTCAAAGGGGTGTCCTAAACACGGATCATAGTCTGAAGATCAAGTATCTATAAAAAGATATCTCTGACAGTTTAGGATTGGAGTGCTACTAGCTTAATGGGTAGTAAATGAAGGAACTATAACCAAACATGGAAACAGTGTTCTTGGGGCTTGTGGAAAGTTTAATCATGTTGGTTTAACCTTATTGAAGTTTCCCTAAAGGTTGAGTGGGTGGTTTGTGCCTTGAATCCAAAGTTTTTGTTGGAGTGCCATTGAAGCATCTTTAGGACAGCCATGAAGAATCGTTCAATATATCACAAGGCGGACCTTGAAGATTATTATTTTTTTATTGAGTTAAGGTTCATAAAAGATGGAAACCACAATTGAGGCCATGTTTAAGTATGAGAAGTGAAAAATAAATTTTGTGCCATTATAAAAATTAATTTTCTTGGGAAGATTGTTTGTAAACTTGAAGAATCAAAAAGGGATTGATTCCCTAATTTTTAAGTTTGTTTTCATGAAGGTGGTTTTCTTCCTCTAACACTACATCAGAAAGTTAAGTTGTGACCTCTTGTGCAAGTTAACTTATGACCTCTTTGACAAGTTGAAAGTGTGTTTGTTTGAGGGAATGTGAACCCTTGATTAAATATCATCTTACATTCTCATCCATTGATGAGAATCCATGATACATGCCTCCAATTTCTTCCATCCTTGATCGTTGATTAGCTTTTTCAATATCAAACCTTCATTTCTCATTTTCTCTCCTATAAATAGGTCATTATTTGGAGAGAAATGGATCCATCTTTTAACATCAAAGTTATGTTGTTAAAATCATTCACTCACACTCATATTTAGCACACATTTAGCATCTTTTAGTTTATTTTAATTGCATTAATTAGCTTTAAGCTTCCATTAATGGCTTCCATGATCACCTAATGCATTCATTTATCTTTTTTAATTAATTAGGGTTTGGATCTTTGAGGTTAGAATCTACTTAGAATTAGCTTAGCATTTGTATATCTTCATCATTTAACATAAAATAATATTAATCTAGCTTATATCATGCTCATTTAGATTAAAATAATGTTTTCATACACATCTCACAATCATTCCATCAATTTTCCTCAATAAAACTAATAGGCAAGCTCATTTATCGACAAGATTGGGAAAGGATCGCCATTCCACATCAATGCAACACTACTCCCACAACAGGATAAGTTTGAGTGGATTAGAGTATAAATTTAAACACTTTCATAGTTTGGAATGTTTAGTTTTGATAAATTTTTAGTTTAACTTTCATTTGAATGATCCTATTGAAGATTGACATTAGCGGCTTCCTTATGCTTCGATTCTTCATGGATCAAGTGTAATCGGCCCATGCTAATCCATCCAATCTCAATATCCATATATTTCTCTACCTCTATCTCCCTATCCCTCTATCTCTCTCCATATCCCTCTCTATCTCTATATATATTATTTTGTCATTATCTCTCCCTCTTTCCCTCTCCCACTATATATTGATATATCTATGCCCATCTTATTCTCTTTCTACCTCTCTACCTATCTCTCTCATTTTCTCTACCTCTATCTCTCTATCTAGACCCTCTTTATCTATCTCCCACTCTCTCTCCCTCCTCTATCTATCTCCCACTCTCCTTGCCTCCTCTATCTTCCCCCCTCTCTATATCCCCCTCTTTATCTCTCTATCTCTATCTCTATTTCTCTCGCTATCACTTTATCTTACAATATATATCTTTCTATCTCCATATTTCTCTATATATTCATCTCTATTAATAAATACCTAGCTCTCTACATTTGCATGTCTCCCTTTACCTCTCTTTATCTATATATTCTCTCCATATCCCTCTATCTTTCTCTCTACCTTTCTATAGAGAGAGAGGGTGAGTGGAGATAAAGAGAAGTAGAGAAGGTTAAAGAGGTAGAGAGATATCTAAAGGGAGAGACATGGGGAGAGAGGGAGGGATGGAGTGAGAAGTGTGTAGAGAGAGAGCCAAAGAGGGGAAATAGAGAGAAGTAGAGAGGGAGGAAGGAAGTGATAAGTAGATATAGAGATTTAGGGTGGAGTGATATAGGAAAAGGTAGGTAGAAAGAGAGGAGGATGGAAATGGGGGATAAAGAGAAGTGAACACAAAGAGAGGGAGAGGGAGGGTGAGTGGATATATAGGGAAGTGTAGAGAGAGAGAGAGAGAGAGAGAGAGAGAGAGAGAGAGAGAGAGAGAGAGAGAGAGAGAGAGAGAGAGAGAGAGAGAGAGAGAGAGAGAGAGAGAGTTAAGGTGGGAGGGGTAGAGTGATATGTAGGGGGAGAGGGTGAGAGGAGGTAGGGATTAGTAGAGAGGGAATGTGATAGAGAGGGAGAGAGGGAAGGAGAGGTGGGTAGTGAGAGAGGTAGGGTAGGAGGGATAGAGGGAGAAGTAGGTAGAGAGAGGGTGAGTGAGAAGGTGAGAGAGAGGTAGATAGGAGAGAGGGTGAAAGAGATATAGGGAGACATCAATGGGGAGAGAGAGGGGGAATGAGGAATGGATGGAGTGAGAGGTATGCAGAAAGAAATAGATATGGGAGAAAAAGATAATTAGAGAGGGAGGGAGGAAGAGAGAGGTAAGTAGACAAAGTTGAAGATGTAGATGGGAGATAAAGAGAAGTGGAGACAAAGATAGAGAGAGGTAATGTGGTCACCTTCCATTTCTCTACCTATATATCCATCTATCTCTCCAACCTTACCTCTCTCTCTCTCTTTGTTTCTACTTCTCTGTTTAACTACCTCTCCCTATATCCCTCCCACCCTACCTCTCTATCTCTACTTCTCTCTACCTCTAGGGAAGGGGAGAGAGAGGTAAGGTGGGGGGAGTAGAGTGAGATGTAGGGAGAGAGAGTGAGAGGAGATAGGGAGAAGTAGAGGGAAGGAGAGAGAAGTATATATAGAGAGGGAGAGGGAGAGGGAGAGATAGAAAATGATAGGGAGAGGGGAGGAGAGGGAGAGGGAAGGAGAGGTAGGTAATGAGATAGGTAGGGTGGGAGGGATAGAGGAAGGGATAAAAAAATGGAAAAATGGAGAGAGAGAGAGAGGGGGGGGGGAGGGAGAGAAGGAGATAGGGATTGGTAGAGTGGGAGAAAGAGAGAGACAAAGAGGGAAGGAGGGAGATAGGGATTTGTAGGGTGGGAGGGAGAGAGAGAGAGAGAGGGTGGGGGAGGGAGGTAGAGAGGGAAGGAGGGAGATAGGTATTGGTAGGGTGGAAGGGAGAGAGAGAGAGAGAGAGGGAAGGAGGGAGATATGGAGTGGTAGGGTGGATGGGATAGAGGAAGGGATCTAGAAATAGGGATATTGGGAGTGGTAGGGTGGGAAAGATAGAGGGAGGAGAGAGAAAGAGGGGAGGAGGGAGAGATAAGGGAGATTAGGTGGAGATGAAGTTGGTGAAGAGTTGTGAAGTTGGGGATGGAGAGGTAGAGAGATAGGTCTAGAGCTCAAGGATAGAGAAAATGAGAAAGATAGGTCTAAAGAGGGGAAAAGAGAGAAGGGAGGGAGGGATGGATAAGTAGATAGTTGAGTCTAGAGTTTAATATATTGATAGGGAGAGGTCTAAAAGAGGGAGGGATGGAGAGACAAGTGGAGGGATAGGTCTTGAGCTTAAGGGGAACAATAGTGAAATATAGAGAGGTAGAGAAAGGGACATAGAGATGATAATTTATGAAGATTTATTCATCTCATAACTACAAAGAATATAAATATTTCATTATTAATTAATTTTTCTAATGTTTCAAGTATTTTGAGATGAGTGTTACAAAAAAATCATGAAAATGGGGCTTCATATACAAATAGTGAGCATTTGATGTTTCAAAAATGAAATATGAAGTTCAAATGATTATTATTTTTTATGTACAATATAGAAACACTACCTAGTCCATTGCATGGAGATCTCAATCACCTTTCCAATTCCTATAAAAAGTTAAAATTTTGATAAGAAACGCAAAATTTATGCCCATTTTACTAAAGAGGTTTTTTAGGTCTTCAAAATATATATATATTTTGAAGACCTAAGAACAGGTGCCCATTTTTCAAAACATATTTCCATTTTGAAATGGATATCCATTTCAAACAAATATCTTTTTTTTTTTTTGAAAAAATGTGTAGCCTTGGGATTTGGCTTGGATTTGGCTCAAGATTTGGATCGAGATTTCCAAACTTGGAAAGTCAACCCAAAAAACGTGTTTACAAAATTTCCTTAGCTTTTTGAAGTTCGGCCTTGTGGTTGACGACCTTTTTTAATCCAAATTTGATGAAACGAAAAGGGATTATAGAAAAAATTGCTAGCTTTCCACCAATATAATATATGCCTTATTTTGAATTTAATAAATAATTATTATTGATTTTCTACATACATTACAACTAAAGTCTTGATTGATAAGTTGATTGAAAGAATTCTATAATTTTCAAGCTATTTCACATTATTTGAATATAAAAGATGTGTCACATTTTATGCTTCACATACTTTAGGATAAAAAAAATTGAATCTCATAATTTTTTTACCAAGTTATGGTGGTCATACAAACACATTTTAATAATTTTGAAATGTTGTAGTAAAAAAATCATAACTAATTATTTACATGCAAAAGATTACAAAAAAAATCCAGCACATCCAGGCATGTGCCCTCTACATATATTGAAAGTTTCAAAAATAAAAATAAAAAATTCTTGTACTTAGGGTGGTCAGACATACACCTGCTTTTTATCTTTTTCTTGAAAATTTAGTACTACTGCATTGAAATTTCAAATTTTCGCAAAATAGATTACTTTTTTTCCAAAAAAAGGACTAGTAGCCTAGAAACTACATTTAATTTGCTACAAGTTTTGTTCTTACATATTTTTCAAATTATGTTAATAACCTATTCAAATTTTTATGTCAAGTTTCCTAACTCTATTTTTTTGAATTTTCATTGACACATAGGGGCCTAGTTTGGACCCCCACATGATCCTGCACTAACCCAAATATTGCTTAAATCTATCAACCATTCTAGCGGAACTAATTATGAATCGTCGTAGACTTGAATGATTTTTATTTTCCATTTGATATTCATTCAAAGTCCTATTAGTAGTGATTCATATTGAACCATGTTATTAGTGCAAGATGAGGCTATTCTATATGGCTTAGGTATTGAATCCCCTTGAGGTATGATGAAGAGAATACCAACTCCAGAATCATGAGTTGTAAAGGATACGTCAAAATACAATTTCCATGTAGTAGAGGTCTCTATCATGAAGATAGATGCATCAGGAAAATCAGACAGTAAGGGATGATCAGCTGTTGTTGGAGAATCTACAAGTGGATCATCTATTACTTGTCCTTTCATTACTTTACAATCAACATACTCTATATCAAATTTTCTCAAGATCACTACCCACTTTGCTAGTTGTCCTGTTAGAGTTGCTTTTTTGAGGAGGGATCTATCTTTGCTACCAATTTTTTCTGATGATTCAACATATAGTGTCAAAGCTTTTGAGTGAGAAAGACAACTACTAGACATGCTCATTCAATGAGACTATAATTAAGTTCATACCCCACAACCATATGATTGATGTAGTAAATGACACGTTCCTTTCCATTGTTATGAACTTGTGCTAACACGGCTCCCAATGCTGATGAAGTTGTTGATATATATAATATTAGATGTCGTCCATCAATAGGAGGCATGGGAACTGGAGGGGATAACAAATAAAATTTTATTTGTTGGAATGCTTCTTAGTGTAGACACGCAAAATATATTGATTGATCTCATGCACTTGATCCTAATTTACTACGACCAGTTCATTTTGAATCATCTCCTTTACTAACCATTTAATTGAATAATCCTTATTTGATTAAATTCATCACATTTCATATTTTAATTAAATAAATCAATTTTATCTAATTAAATCATCATCTCCTAATAATTAAATAAATCATATTGTTTAATTAATCTTTTTTTTTAAGAAAAAGGCATAGAAGCCTATATATACATATATATATATATATATATATATATATATATATATATATATATATATATATATATATATATATATATATATATATATATATATATATATATATATCATAATATAAAAGTTTACATAATACAGGTAATCCTTTGCTCAACAAAATATGATAATATGTTGATAATAAATCAAAATTCAGCTTTAAATATCCATGTCTATTCCTGCAACTAACTCCCAAATTCCAACTACTAAAAGGCCAACCTACATACATTTCATCACCCTTATGCTTACTACTAATTAAAACCATACATATTCAAACTACTTCATATATCCTTATGAAAACAAAACTATCAAGCCTGCTTCTATGTAAACTATTGTGCCAAAAAACCTCCATAGATTGAATTCTCATCTTAAAAATCCAATTTCCCAGTAAGCTAAAAACCTCTTTCAAATATGCTTCTTTGACCAACAGAATGGCTATGTTTAATTAATCTTATAGTCCCTATTTTAATTAAATAATTCATTTTATTTAATTAAGCTCTAAATTCGTCTCCTTTAAATTAAATAAATTAATCTTTATTTGATTTAATCTAACATCATCCTCTTTAATTAAATAAATCAAATTTTATTTAATTAAGTCTAAATTATTATTCCTCTCATTTTGATTTATTTAAATCCTAAAATCTAAATCACAATGTCAAATCAGCTAATCTCCATTAAAGTTAATCAAGTCCTGCTTAATGCTAACACTAATCCCTCAAATCCTCTAGATTTTGCAACTTGCTCATGAAAATTAATTTAATTAATTTATAAATCATCTATTTTCATTCAAAAAGGCATCAAAGATGGAACATTTCTCAAATTTGAAATCTCCCCCCAAAAAGGACTTGTCCATCCAACAAGGAATTAAAAGCCTCTTACATGTCCCTTTCTTGAGCCAAGTGGCATTTAATTCATCTTTCATCTCCCTCCAACTTGTCACTTCTCCAATTTTGAATTTCTGCCTAATAGCATTAATGTGCACATTCATCAAAATGTGCTCCACCTTTGTCCACTCACATGTTGGAAAGTGGCATTGTACTATTGGTTGGTGTTTGATGCCACATTCATTCCTTTTGCTCAATCTTCCATCATCCTCTTCTATAAATAGAAGGCTCTCATTTTGATTTTGGATCCACAATCTTAGGCATTTGATCTAGAACTTATGTAAATTTATCATCTTCATTGTTTTGAGAAATCTTCATCCATTATCATCCATTTTTATAGTTTTTCATCATTTCATAGCTAAGTTATAGAGAAATTTCACCATGGAGCATCAATCTTCAAAGATCATCATCAAGCTTGATTAGGAATTGGGAAAGGGCTATTTTCCACATCAAAATAACACCAATTCCCCCATGGGATTGGGATTTTGATCATTTAAATAGGATTTAATAGCTTTTCTTTGGTATTCTTCACTTAATTCTTGTTTTCATGTTTCAAATGAATCTCATGGGGAATGATGTTTCTAACTTGCATATTGGACTAATATTGTGTTTTTTCTTCATGTTTGTGCAGGTCTAGGATCACTATTCACACTTAGCAATGATCAATCCATATAAATGGGACTCCCTTATGAAGCAAGTGTTGAAACCATTGATATTTGTCTAGTAACTAAGTTATGAACCTTCAGATTGATTGCAACTTGCCTTGTAGACTACATATTTGATTTATGTTTGTTGGTGGAGGCATACCCATGATAGCTTTTACTTTCATAGGGTCAACTTCAATACCTCTACAAGAGACACTGTATCCTAAGAGTTTCTTGGATTTTACTTTGAAGACACACTTTTTCGGATTCAATCTGAACTTGTACTCTTCCAACCTTTTAAAAATCTTGTCTAGCACTACTAAATGACTATTTCTTGATAATGATATTGCTAACAAGTCATCAAAATAGTCCTCCATGAATGTATGCACAGTCATGAAAAGTTGCATTCATATCCCTTTGATATGTTGCTCCAACATTTTTGACACAAAAAGGCATGGCATTCCAACAATAGGTACCCCAATCACAAGTGAAATTTGTTTTATGCTGATCCTTGGGGGAAATTATGATCTAATTATATCCTAAGAAATTGTCTGTGAGTGATAGCATTTCATATCCTACCGTCAAGTCTATTATGATGTCAATGTTGGGTAATGGGAAATCAACTTTAGGACAAGCTTTGTTTAAGTCTCTAAAATATGTACAGACTCTAATTCCATGAGTTGGTTTTGTTATGGGTACAAAATTTGAAATCCACTCTGCATAATCTATAGGTCAAATGAAACCAACATCAAGCAACTTCTTTAGTTTTGCTTTCACTGGAAGTGTGATCTAGGGATGCATCTTTCTCAACCTTTGATGGGTTTTGCATTTGGGAACAATGGAAGATGATGCAAGACTAACTCAGGATTCTATCCAGACATATCAACGTATGACCAAGAAAAATTGATTTATCTTTCTGAAAATAAACTAAAGAATTATGACTTTTTTGTGATTGCCAAAGATGTTGCAAAGTGAACAGTACTAGGATTGCATTAGTATCCAAATTGACCTCTCTGATTTTCTTACAAGAAATGGTGATATATCTTGGTTTATGGGGATAATTCCTAACCCTCCATCCTTGGGCACCTCAAAGAGGTTTTCACCCTCAAACACATCCTTTCTTTTTACTTTTTCATGGTCTATAGGTGCCTTTCGGTTTTCACCGAGAGACCTCTTATTTTTATTTTTCTTATTTTTGCGACTAGAGGGTGGAGTAGACGCTCCAAATTAAGTTGTGTTGTCAAACTCTATGATGAATCCAACTTTATGATCCCCATTTGGTATCCCTTCTTGAAGTCCCATAAACTTGGCTATTGCTTCATTATTTTTTAATGTGTAATCTCAGAGATCCTTGTTGATCCAAATCTATCAATTGTGGGTAGAATAAGGGTAAGTCACCATCGGTATCATTATAGCTCAAGGATAAGGTCAATAGGGTAAATACAAATGTATCTTTAGGGTCCCAAAGGGTATCAATCTAGGCATGGCCCTTCATACATTTGGTTTGAGGAGAGGATTAATCAAGCTCTCGAAAGGTTTCAAGTAGGTCATAGTTGCCAAAGGATTTTTTCGGAACCCCATTCCCATTCATCAGAGTTTGTTTCAATATGGTAATCCTTAGATGTCTCAACGTCATTAGAAGCATTAACATTTTTATCTGAAGGTAACTTAATGCAAGGAGGACTCACTTTTAATGGTGTATACCCTAACCATTTGTTCTTTGGAAACTCAGGAGGAAATAGCGGTTTTGTCATTTTGTTCTTGTGTAAGTCAAGACCACTACACCCATCATAACCTTTTTGTTTTAGATCTTGAAACCTTTTCCATATTGCTTAACTGGTATTTTTATGAGCTCAGTGTCTTCTTCATTCTTGTAGATCCATGCATAAATATCATCACCTATGGTTTCCTTGCTTAGCTCACCCCACTTAGTGAAGGAAGTGGGAGAATTATGGATGATGAATTTTGGTTCCTTCTTGCTTGGTTTACCATAGGACTTAGGTGATGGGTGATCCCACAATACTGGTTTACAATTTTTGGACAAACTGGACGCTGAGCTGAATTTTCTAACTAAATCTTTACTTTTGGGCACCTATAGCGGCTAAACAGTGAGGAATTTGAAGATGATGCAAACTAGTGATTTGTGACATTTTGTTTGTAGATTCTAAATATATTTTTTCAAAATTTTTGGAATTTAATTGCACTTATTTTTCCATCTCCTTCAAAAACTTTTTTTTTCAATAAACATCATTTTTAAGGAGTGATGCTCACCATATGCAACATAATTTTTTTCCATGAAGGATAAAATTCTATTTTTTTCGAATTTAGATTTGTAACTACAATATCTAGCACTTTCATTTGGTTTCATAGTGTTTTATTGAATATTTTCTCCTTAATCAAGTTTCAAATTCAAACCAATTACAATTCAAACATAGGCAGATTGTTTACAACATAACTTTTTTGTATGTATAAAAATTCATTTTTTTTTTGTTGGATCAAGGACTTTCATATCTAGTGCACTGATATTTTTCAATTTTTTTTTGATAATCTACTATTTTTCCACATGTGTACAACAAAGAGCTTGATTTTCGGTGAAAAACCTACATTCACAAGAAATAAAAAATAAATATAATAATAAAATTGAATTTATCTAAAATTATACTTTTTGGGAAGCTTATAATAAGAAATACATACAAAAAAAATTAAATGAATTCATTTGATCCCCCAAAAGGTAAATCAAAAGTGGGTTTTTATCAGCATTTTGATAGGTGTAAAGGAGACTCCATTATAGGTATGGTTTAAAACTAGTGGGGTTCTATCCAAGGGGGTTTGATCTAAGGTGGTTCGATCAAACACTCTTCAATTGGAATCCTTTTAATGGAACTTTTCAAGGCTTAAATCATTATATTTTCTAAAAATATGTGATTTTAGCAAAAAATAGGATCTCCCAAAAATTGTAAACCAGTATTCTGGGATCACCTTGATGTAGGTAGCTTGAAATGTCCCTTGCTAGATTTGACCTTAAACTTGCTGATTGGAACATTGGGAATTTCATCAAACACTTGCCAAGCAAAAATTGAACTTGATGATGTAAACTCTTTTGGTTTTTGATGTTATCAAAGAGCGTATGCATTCACCAAACTCTAACTAATATGTATAATTGACTAATATTAAATGAGTATGCAAAGCAACTATCAGTGTATGACTCATCAATGCAATTATATGACTTAAAATATGCATCTATAGCCAAGGGACATTAATGCAAACACTTGGCAAGCAACCTAGATGACTAAATTCTTATGTTAAGAATGCAACTACAACATTGAGCATTTCATCAAGCACTTATCATGTAACTTAGAGGTGTGTAAGGTAAGCTAAAAAAATGAGGAATTATATCAAACATTTGTTATGAAAACAAGATATGAAAATGATCTCTTTCAATTGTAGAAATTTATACAAACAATTGGCATGCAAACTAATATTAAGGAAATGAAGCTACAACCATTGTCATTTTGAAAAACACATAACATGCACCCTTATTACTCCTTTATTAAGATATAAAATCTATTACAATGTTGATATGAATGGCCAAGACTCTTGTCTTGCAATGAAATTTATTACAAGTCTGAGCATGTATGACAACTACTAATCAAGACCCTATATGCTGATAAAAACATGCAAATTACATGAGAGAACCTGATTATATGAAGCACCCTTGAGAGTAGATGTCATGGTAGTTATGCAAGCTTGGAATGAGTCTTCTATTTTCCAAATCATACCACTAGAAGGAGCCACCCCTGTTTAGGTCTGAATATTCCCCAAATAAATTAATGACATCATATAACTTCCTTTTCAAGCATGTAAAATCTTCACCACTCTCCTAGGAATGCAGTGCTTCCATACCCATGTGAAATTGATGCACATTCAAATCTTAATGAATAAAATTGTGGTTCCTTGATCTCCAACAAAGAATGAAAGTGACTCACAAAGAAGCTCCAATTGATCCTTTCTTCAACATAAAGAAATTGCAACAATACAAAATTTGTAGCAAAATTCTCACAAGATGCAATAATACTTCAGCTAATGCACCCCAAACAATGTAGTATTCAAAATTGCAATAATGCAACAACTATTGCAATGGTATTGATTCCTCCAATGATGCCCAAGTAGAAACCTTGAATTAGATTTCATCACTATCAAGCTAGGCTTGATATTTCACAAACAAAACTAGGACTCTAGAGTCTTAAAACCCTCGAGCCAATGAAAGAATTCAAGCTCTCTTCTACCACATACATATGTAAGAAGTATAAAATCCAACTGTGCTTGAATGACTAGCAATGAGCTTCTTATATACTTTTTCTAACCCATTTCAAAGAAGATTCTAGAAAATAATATTATTTTATTACTTAAGTGACTTTATGATATATTATTTATTTTAAGTCACTTTATTAAATTAGTTAAATATAAGGCCACCATATTGGAAAACCAAACCAAGCACTGTAAAACCAAACCTTACGTTGGAAAACCTTATAAACAATTAACTTAATGATTTCTCCTTATTGCTCCAAATCAGGGACATGACATAGCTTCCCAATACAAAATAAACTCTCGATGTTATACTCTCCATGTCCTTGGTCCTCGATCTAGACTTTACCTTTGGGAAAGGAAGGGGATATAATTGAAGATGTGCATAATGAAGAGGGATCAATGTAATGTGATGATGTGGAGGGTGAGGCCTCCCAATTGATAGGGGTACTTGATATTCAATGGTTCCATTCAGGCTACTATAGTTTTGGAAGGGATAGGATCACCTACTATGGTGATTTTAGTGCCATTATAAGGAACCTTGAGGCATTGATGGTAGGTGGAAGGAAGGACCTTCATGGCATGAATCCATGTGCGACCAAGGAGAAGGTTATATGGTAGTTCTAGATCTAGGACTTGAAATACCTTATTTTGAATAACTGGGCCAACTCTTACAAGAAGTGCAATTACACCTTTGGAGGAATCCTCAGCCTCATCATAAGCCCTTATGATACTTTTATTAGATACATATTGTAGACACATGAAATTAACATCGTGCACCCAATTCACGTTCATCCACTCATTAAATAAATCAAACGCAGCAAATCCATTCAATAGGTAAATCAGGTCTTTAGTCCTAAGGTTATTCATTTAAATAAATCAAAGGCTCACATCATCCTTTAATTAAATAAATCAAACTTTATTTAATTAAATCCCCAAATGCATATTCCATCCCTCTTTGATTTAAATAAATCCAAATATTTGAGTCAAATTGGTCAAACTCATCCTAATCATCTTTAAGCTAATCTAATCCTGATTAACCTAACCTAACCACCCATCACATCCTCTAGATTTTGCCACTTGCACCAATAAATCAATTTATTGATTTATTAAAATCAGCATTTTCCATCAACATGGCATCTTTGAGTAATATTCCCTAGAATTTGAATTCAAAAACAAGTGGACATGTACATTCAACAAAGCAATTAATGTCTCTTACATGTCCCTTGCAAAGGTCAAACTAAGCATTAACTCTCAAATTCAAATTTGAAATTTCCCCCTCTTGGGCACATTTCCCAAATCTTGCACATCCCTCAACCTATGACATGATGACAAGTGGCCTCTTTTCATAGGCTTGTTTTTGATCCCACATTGCTCTCTTATGAACACTCTTAGCATTTGAGAATCTACAAATAGAGAGCTTCATTCATCAACAAATCCTCCACAACTTGATCCACAATCTTTATGCAAGGTCATTCTCTTAAACCGAGAACTGATTTTGTCCATTTATCATCTTAGCATTCCATATCATTCTTCATAGCATTTTCATCATGGAGATTAAGCAAGGATTGGGAAAGGGCTATTTTCCACAATAGCACCAATCCACTATGAGATAAAGTTGGATCGTGTTTTTTATATGCTTTGTTTGGTTTCCATTGTTTCATTTTATTGCATGATTAACATGATTTATTATTTCATAGGGATGTCTTATTCGATTTGCTTCAAGTTTACTAATAGTTGTTTGTTTTGAGAAAATGCAGGTTTTGACATCTACATTTGGCACTAGAAGGAGGGCAAGTAATTTAAATTCTTTCAGTTGATTTTCATTTTTCTGTTGAAGCTTTGTGAAAAAAAAAAATGTGTTCTCTTTTTAACAAATGTGGCATGTTGTTTTCTTTATCTCTTAAGGATTTAACGAGGAAAACTTTGACTGAATGCAATGTGTGTTTATGTAAATACGTAACTGATAAAAAATCAACTTAATCGCTTTAGCTCACAAAAAAAAAAAAAAAAACTTGGTGACCTATCAAAAGTGACAGAGGCAAGGGTTATTGGCTTAGTTTTTATTCTTCATTTTTTTGTTGCCTTTTAGCTGTATTCCATCGAATTTATTTTGTACATGTCATGTGAGCATTGTGTCTCTTTTAGGCAGTTCGCGTACCCTCTCCATGCTCCATTTGGGCACAGGTAGAGAATTCTTGGGCAAAGGTTTTGTTCACTTGCTTTCCACCTGCCAATGGCATTTAGCTTGAAAGTCTTTGAAGATCATTAATCTTCATTTCTGTAGGAGGAGAAGCCAGTGGTTTCCCACATAAGAATGATTGAAATGCATTTTTTGTCTTTTCCTTTTTTTTCATATTTGAGGCTACACGATGCAGCTGTGAAAGGTCTCTTTACAGGTATGGCATTTACTCCAACCACTCCCATGGTAGACACACTTGTAGCTGTCCATAGCCGCTTGTCATCCTTTTTTTCTATCATTCATTAATATTCTGTCAAATTATATTCTGCAATCTTATGTGCAGTTAATGCTTGTTTGATCATAAATTGAAAAGACTCAACCTGCCAGTTTTAGCACCATTAGGTGGGGGGATTTTGGGCCATATCTTGCAAGGAATGCAATTCTATGGGGACCTCGCCATTGGTTTCTGCCTTTGTTAATTTTGATACTTTCAAAATTACTGTTGATTGAGTATAAAAATTGTTACCAACTATGGCCTACACACTCATTGTATTATTGTATTTTATCTAATTCCATTTTATATTTTGCGTTGACTCTCATGTGTTATCCTACACACATGGTATTATTTGATTACATTTCATATTTCTAGTCCAAGTGATAGGGGTGTCCCATCTAGCAGTAGCGGGTCTTTCACATCTCCACAAAGAATGCCAGCTTATATGATGTCGCTGCAACTGCCCACCAATCCACTGACTCATTTGGATTACAGGAAATACGATTTTTATCATTTCATTGATTTTTTCTGACATCCTCCATAGACGCCGACAGTGTTGAGCGGGACTGGTAGGGATGGAATGGCATTTATCATAACTTCTAACAATAAATGTACTAGCAAAGAGTCACGAGCTCTAGACGGGACTCTTCGATTCCTTCAACAACGTACTGAGCACCAATGAGATAGTAGTAGTTGAACTCAATTTAATAGTAGTTTTGATAGTCCTACGCATAGTTATTGCTTGGATTACCTTTATGTTTAGTTTTTGGTCATATACTATTGTCTATTGTGTGAAAATCTTTAGGTTCTTCTTTTTTTGCAAGCAATAAAATGTGGAGTTCTGTTGGTGGGCCCACTACACAAAAATAGTTGTGATAAAAGATGGAGAGGAGCCCAAATAGCCACAATTTTAAATATCCTCAATGAGAGAACATGGTGTTTTGATAGTTTATATTTCTGAGATCATTTGGTGCACATCTCTCCCAATAATTTTCATTCTCTTATTTAAATTCATTGTTCTCATTTAGTGACTAGCTGCACAGGGTGGACAAAAAGCAGACATCGACATTTTCTTGTTCTATCCTTTGGATGGGAATGGATTTTGAATCCTGATCATTGATATTTTTTTGCAACATCTTAAGATTATGCTTTTTTACCTCATGATACTTTACATCTTATGAAGTTTTGCGTTGTTCATATTAACCTCCATACGTGTCACTGCCAGTACCCCAATAGGCTGTGGAGAATCAAAATTTTATTTATTATGTCTCGATGAATTCTATAACTGTCAAATTTTAAATTCATTTGAATATGACTCTATCTGTATTAGATCACTAATTTATGACATATTTAGCCTGGTAGCACAAAGTCGTTTTCATATACAACGTACTCTACAGTCCAAAAAATGAATTTATTTGATGTTTAGCATTGACTATGGTAGTTTCTCTTTTGCCTAATTGGATTTAAAAAGGAATTTTCATGGTATCTTAGATCACAATATCCTATTTTGATATTTTGTGCACTACATCTTTTACATGAGTTGAATTCAAATTTTGAGGAATAATAAAATCCATCTTTATTGGAAGAATTATGTTGTGATTTTTAAATGCCAAATGTCTCAAACAATTCCTTGAGATATATCTCATTTCTAAAGGTTTACTTTATAATGTTTATAGGTAAGCATTGGAATCGAGTGAAAGCAAGCAAGATTGGAGATTGAAGAAAAATTGGACATCGAAGCTTAAGATTCACAAAACATTTTTAAATTCTTTGAGATTTCGTTGCACACCTTAATTTTTTGTTTTAGGCTAGCTCATTTATTTTTGGGCTCTAAAACGAACATTACAAAATGTTTTCAATTTTCATTGCGAAGGGGTTAAAATGAACTTTAGGCAAATTAACTAGATTTTGTTTAAGGATAACAATTGAACAAGATAACCTTCAAATCTCATTTTGGTGCTTTAAAACGAATCATCATCATTTCTTTGAGATTTAAAATGAACATGTGTCGTTTATACTTTGTAATCTTTTATGCAAAATAATATCATCTAAAAAGGCGTATGCACTTCTCTCGCACTTCACGGTGATCTTGAGAATCAAAAGTCTTTTTGGTGACATTAAGTTGCATAGAATATTGCCTCCACACTTTATTTTGGGGTTTAAAAATTGAACAAAATCTTGTGCGAGTGTGGATAAATTTATTGCATGTGTTCTCCCTCTGTTTCTAAACAAGGGTCGATCAAACTATGAATAAGTTTATTCGCTTTTGTCTATCTTAGAGGGCCTGCCTTGGGGAAAAAGTACTCACCCAAGAGAATGACTCAATCGGTAACACTCTAAAGCCAAGAGTATTTCCAACTGGGATATAAATGTGGGTATTGGAGTAAACGCCAATATCATGCAGTTGATTCCGACAAGATGGATTCGAAAGGGGACTCTTGCCATATGGGTCAATCTCCACAAACGAAAAGTCCTTATTAAAACCCATGTGCTAGAATTTTCTAGAATACTTTAATCTATTTGTTGGTGCAAGAACGGTCATTCCGAAGCCACCCCACACTTTTACAGTCTTTTAGTAGAAATGGAAAACATGCCATGGGAGTTTCATGGGTGTTGATGCTTTGCTGCCCCATATAAGTGAGTGTCGTGGAGGGGCCAGTGGGGTCAAGAATCTAACCATTCGCTAAAGATAAGCATAGCTGGACTTGTCCAAGTGGGGATTCAACAAATATTTCCTTACACATCCATAGGGTTTGTACTTGTTCTTAGTTTGAAAACACAGTGCTTTAATTGAAAACATTGAAAACCAACATTCAACATGAGCATCAAATCTCAAACCCTTTAGGAGAAGCAAATATCCTTGAACAAATTCACATGTTATTGCTTTCCCTTGGGATTCGTGTCCTTATAGGCTTCTAAACATTTGGATTTCATCTCAATTTTCTCCTACTAAGGTCAACAATAGGTAACACTTGCCTCAAATTTCCTTGGTTTTCGCATAATACACTTTGCGGGATAAGGGGAAAGTTGAGACATTAGACATCTAGATTTGAGATCTAATCAAGAGTGTGTTTGTGGTAAAAAGAATCCATCAAGAAAAGATTAAATCAATTGGACCCCGCACATATGTGCTTGGCATCTTTTGGTCATATGGTTTTCATGCAAACATTGGTCTTTTTTTGAATTACTCTTAGAGAAAGGCATGTTCTTCACTATCTTGGTCTCGTAAACAAGTCCTTTCTAGATTCATTTAGGATCAAATCAAACACTTCATCCAAATTCCAAACATCTCTCAAAATCTATCCCACAAACAACTTTAGGTCTTTGGAAACATCATTCTAGACTTGGGAAAATCATCAAACCAAAAATCACCTTCTTTAGTTAGGAGTATGAGAATGCATCCTTTCTCATACCTCTAATTAAATCAGCAATCCTTTGAACAAGTTCATCCTAAGATAACATCTTACATCTTAGGGTTTACAAGTTCATTATCCAAATCAAACCAATCAAAATCAAACCCTAAGTCTAGCATTAGTCCAAAGTTCCTAAACATTCAACATACATATCATTTACACCTTTCATCCTTCATCTCATCATTGGTCCTAAGAACCTTAGAGGTCACTTTTGGAACAAAGTCAAAACACAAGAGGAACATGGAATATAAACTTGATCCATATATCATGAGTAATCCAAATCAATTGAACTTTCAAAGCCTTACAATGTCGATTGATTATCAAAACTCACACTTATACAATCCATACATGGGATCATTGTCTCCTACAAACATCAATGGAACAACAAGTGTGAGTATGCCCAAATCAAAGATTGGAATACATTTCTCGATGGTAGATCTAAATCCAAACCTACAAGTCTGTCAACCGAACAATCAAAGCATGAGCCTTCAAACAAACAACGTCATCCCACCAAATCCCTACAAGCCAAATGAGAATGTACCAAGCACAAGTTTTTGAAACATGAATCCAAAAAACTTTGGGATAAATATGTTTGCAAATCATACGAATATTTTTCAAAATTCAAACAAGATGTTAATGACTCCAAGTCAAGACAATGTGATTCCCAACACCAACAATGTTCAATTTCAACCTATGATGCCAAATCTGAACATCATCCCAAATCAGAACATTGTCCAAAATCAATTTGTCCATGATCCCATTCAAAAACCACAAGTATGCATCCAAAATTTGCTTGAAAAAAAACCAAATCAACTATATCAAGGGAGTCAAGATCGAAATCAAGATCAAATTTGGCAAGATCAAATTGCTACACTTACCAAAATAGTTGAGTCATTGCACCAAGAGACATCTCCACCACCATTACCCATATCAACATCATTCCTTGGTTTAGGGCTTCCCCCTTTACCTAACTCCAAACACTCCATCCAAATCAATCCACCTAACACCAATCAAGCCATCACATCAAATCCTTTGAATATACCATCGACATTGCACCAACAAATGGTATTCAATCAAGCAACAATGTTGATCCCAACAAATCAAAACATGGTCTCCCAAAGACCTATCACCTTAGTCATTCCAACCATCCCTATCACTTTGATCATTCCAAACACCACTATCATGCCCATCACATCTCAAACCATCATGATCACACCAAGCGTATCTCAACCACTCATCACTACATCCAACACAATTCCAAATCCACGACCACTACCACTGAAACCAAACGCAGCAAGACAATATGGCATTGCGCTAAAACCTCACCAGGCCTATCAAAAGGCCATCCAACAATATCTAGCCATGCAACAAGCAAGACAAGCTCAACAAGTGCACCAAGCCTCTCAAGCTACCCAAAAAACACAAGCACAAACACGAAAAATGATAACTATTGGGGATAACGATGAACATTCAACCATTGATGATAGCATTGGAAATCTCTCCACCACAACTGTTAAAAACAAGGATCAAGATCAATTCATCACTAAGCACCTTGAAGCTATGTCTACTTCATCCAATGATCAAATCAACATATGTCAAGAGTCTCTTTTCAATCATGATCATAATCCACCAACAATACCCAACAATGATCCAATTCAAGAAATGTCAACATCATTTGACTCTTTGGTTGAAGACATTGGAAATCCCTCCACCACAATTTTTGAAAACAATGTTCAAGACCTATTCATCAATGAGCACCTTGAAGATGTTTCCACCCCATCCAATGATCAACTCACCATACATCAAGAGCCACTTTTTAGTGATCTATTTCAAGGAGTGTTAGGATTATTTGATCCTATTGACATAATGCATGATCCGTTGACCTATGATCATGTTGAAAATGTCTCTACATTGCCTTATGAGTTAGAGGACATATCTCAAGAATTCATTCCAAAGCATGATCAAAATATTTCACCAAGGTCTATCAATGGTCCTTTCCAAGACATGTTGACCCCCTTTGACCTCATGGTTACAGATACTGAAGGAATCCTCAACTTGAAACTTGATCCAAGACCACTCAAAGATCAAGAGGATATTGAACCACTTACCATGCCGAATGAAGATATCCAAGAAACCTTTATAAGCAATCCATCCTTTGAAACTAATCCATGTCAAGAACTTGATCCAAAGCATGTCGAAAGCAACTCTGAAATCATTCAAGAACAATAATTTGTATCTTCAAGATACTACAATAATCTAATGGACACTCTCCTATCTATGCATGATGATCATATTCATATAGCACATACTCCTCCATCTACCTATGAGATGCTTTATGTGGATGGACATGTAGATGATCTTCATTCAGAACAAGATTCCTTTACTCCTGACATTATTACACAAAAAGAGAAAGTTATTGAGTTGTCAACATTAGGATCAAATATATCCCAGATTCAGATTGAGGACATTAGGTATGGAGATACCTAGCATTATCTACTCAAGGAAACAGGTCAAACAAAACAGGACATTCCAAATTCAGTAGAGCATCCAATCGAAATAACATCATCTACAGTGGTCATTTATCATAGAATGCATTCTAAACAAGAGCTCTTGGAACAAGCAGAATCAAAGAACAAAGTTACTACTTCCACCATACTGGGGGTAACTTCGTCTCAAGCAAACATCAACATAGGGAGCATGAGGAACCCTTATGAAGAAACCGATGCCAATACTACAACCAGTCACATCATGAATCTTCATCCACCCATTACCCCATCCATGAATTGGGACCAACTTCAAAAGAAAGATTTGTATCAAAGTACAAAGAACATTATCAAAGCAAAAGAAGCTGAGAAGCATAATGGAAAAATCAAATACACATGGATACCAAAAAATACAAAGAAAGATCATCCATATCAAACTCCATCAGTTAAAGAAACTATGGGGAAAAATAAAGAAGGGAAAAGTATCCATCAAAGATGTCCACAAAAGCAAAAGCAAGCTTTTCAAGCAATGTATAAAGTATATCAAGCAGTTGGTCCTAATTCCATGCACACTTTTGTATCCACCCATCATTGCTCATCTTCCCAAGTTTGGAGAGTCAAAGGTTCCAAACTGTCAACCAATCCATCTCTTATCCCTAAACACACTCCATCCACGCCTCCACGCATGATATCCAATTCTCACATTGACCATGTATTGGCAGTGACCCTTCATCATAAGGATTCAGAAGGAACTCCATCACGATGTGTGCACAGAGATAGAGTTAAACCCGGTATCAACGAAGCAGATCAAGAATTCCAAAAGTTGCATTCAAGTGCACATATCTTAGCAAAGCAGCTTCTTCAGGCAGGATACCGATGGCACATTATGACAGGGGCGTCTATATCAGAAACACCTTGTGATTCAACATGAGCTTAAAACCTTTTAGAAAAATTTAAAAAAATAAAAAAATATGAAAATCCAAAAAAAATCAGAAAAAGGATTGAAAACAGTAAAGAAAATAATCGTCCTCTAGTGAAAACCGCATGGGTGGCACTTTGGGCAAGACTATGATGAAAACCTGGCAAACAGGCGTCATGAGTAGAATTGAGCATCTACGTGCGCCAGTTCAAATGAAAGCATCTCATCCAATCTATAATAAATCGAGCATTCCATCCATCTCAGCCATAATAAATCCATTCATCCATGAACCATTTATCCAATCCAATTTTCATCCATCTGCATCCATCATCCAAGTTATCTTGATCTTGATGAAATTTTTGGGCACACTTTACACTTGTGTAAGGTAGACATCCTGACATGGGTCGTTTTCATTGATCCTATCCTATGCAACATTATCTGAGCCATGAAGTTTTCTCCAAATGAGAATTCTTTATCCAAACACCTTATCTTATCGCAAGATAATCCTTGGCATCCTTTGCATGCTTACAATATCCATCCATCCGTACACCTATCTAGGCATCCCTCCATGACATTCCATATATTACTAGAAACTAGGGGCAGATATTTACATCTTGCTTTGGGAATAAATCTTGGTCTATATCCTCCAACTTATGTGGCAATCTAAACATTGGAAAACGTGAAACCAAATTGGTCAAAGCATTTGTGATCCAAAATCCAAATCACTAGCCTATGGCATATTTTGAGGAGAAGACATTCCTTATCAATCTTCATCTTTCATCAAACATCAATTGATATCAGTCGCATCTAATTTTCACATCAACGTCACATCAAATCATTTGAACACCTTTTTTTTTCCAAATCAAGCTTCAAAAATCATGATCAATCAAATCCAATCAAAACATCATCATCTTGGGGATATCTGTCCCAATCCTTGTGTTGCTTAACACTATCCTTGCATTGTTGTGTATCCTCAACAATGTTATCATCATCAATCCATCGATTCGATCAATCAACCTTAGCTTGGTCCCCAAATAGAGCACTGATATCATCACATATGTCCATATCCAAATCATCAAAATCATGCGAAAATCCAAAAACATTAGAAAATCAGAAAATCCAAAAACATCCAAAACATCAAAAAATCCAAAAACATTCATAAAAGCTAGTAAACATCAAAAACATGGTATCCAAACTATGTCGTCTCTGATCTTAAACGTAGGCAAGGATAATCTTTGATCAGCCCCTGAGACATCAAAATCCAAAAACATTTGAAAAACAAAAACATCCAAAAACATCAAAATCAAAATCCAAAAACATTTATAAAATCTCCAAAAATCCCAAAACATCGCAACAAATCAAAAATTAAAACATTTGTAAAATCTTGAAAAACCCAAAAATAGCCTCAAAACATTCCAAAAACATCAAAAACATCCAAATATTTGAAAAATCCATCCTTCATCTTTTCACCCACAATAATCAATCATCCATAATAACTGATCGTCACCTTCATCCTTTGGCAAAAGAAACAAAACAACACGACAATCAGCAAAAGCAAGCTTCGTAAAATCAAAAAGCAAACAACAAATCTTTAAAAACAAAATCAAACTCTTGATCATTTTCGACATGTCAATCAACTTTATATCAACAACCTATCAATCAACTTATCAACCCATCATCATCCTATACAATGCATGTCCTAGGATATATCATTCCAACAATGGGCATCATTTTGGATATCACTTGGATTCTTATCCTATCAAAACAAATCTCTTTAGCTAGAGATATGAAGAACATTGGCTTGTTTGCGTACTTGATCTTTTCTTTTGATTTATCTTATTGCGCTTATTCCGAGGACCTCTCAATGATATCTGAATGAAGGATTTAGAGAGATAGGAATGGGGCAACGATCATCATCTTTTGTCTGTTGTGCTTGTTGGACGTTCTTGTAAAATAACTTGGCAAATACTTGCTTTGTTAGGTATGTCCTAGCAAGGTTTCCATATGTCAAGTGTGAACAAGAATGCTCCTATCTGTTTGTCGAGTCAAAGTCCAACACCATCCTGGTTCTTTATACCTTGATGCATCGTATCTATGTGTGTAATCAAACATAAGGTAAGTAGCCCTTTTAAAATCCCAATCCTTGATAAGCAAATCATCATCATCTATCATCATCATCATCATCTCAAATAAAGTCTCATCAAATCATTGACTTGTTGGATCCTCTTGTCATCATATCATTTTTGCGCTAACATAACATCACCAATGCATCCAGAAAATTGTCAGCATACCACATATCATTCATATCATACATAATAGGAAACATCAATCATTTCACATGCATTGCATTTTCATCATCATCATAATATAGATCTGTTAGTCTAAGCATCTCATAAATCATCCATTGCATAACCATAGCATATCACATCATCCATCTCATCCATCATCACATCATATCATCATTTAAGTTGTTTAGGATAATATAGATTTGTTATTCTAAGCATCTTAAAATCATCTCATTTGCATCATCATCCATAACCATCCATTTTGAACCTCTTTATCACGAGATCGACCCTCAAATCGAATCTTTTCACTCGATCTCTCGAGGGGGCAATGTACTAGTGTACTTCTTTCCACTGGGGCATCCGAAAAATTAGAAATTTTTTAAATTTTGATCATGGCAAGTTTATTCTTTGAACCAACTCAATAAGTACATTGCTTCAAAGAGGGGAAAAATGTAGACACGTGAAATTAACATCGTGCACCCAATTCATGTTCATCCACTCATTAAATAAATCAAACGCAGCAAATCCATTCAATAGGTAAATCAGGTCTTTAGTCCTAAGGTTATTCATTTAAATAAATCAAAGGCTCACGTCATCTTTTAATTAAATAAATCAAACTTTATTTAATTAAATCCCCAAATGCATATTTCATCCCTTTTTGATTTAAATAAATCCAAATATTTGAGTCAAATTGGTCAAACTCATCCTAATCATCTTTAAGCTAATCTAATCCTAATTAACCTAACCTAACCACCCATCACATCCTCTAGATTTTGCCACTTGCACCAATAAATCAATTTAAAATCAGTATTTTCCATCAACATGGCATCTTTGAGGAATATTCCCTAGAATTTGAATTCAAAAACAAGTGGGCATGTACATTCAACAAAGAAATTAATGTCTCTTACATGTCCCTTGCAAAGGTCAAACTAAGCATTAACTCTCAAATTCAAATTTGAAATTTCCCCCTCTTGGGCACATTTCCCAAATCTTGCACATCCCTCAACCTATGACATGATGACAAGTGGCCTCTTTTCATTGGCTTGTTTTTTATCCCACATTGCTCTCTTATGAACACTCTTAGCATTTGAGAATCTACAAATAGAGAGCTTCATTCATCAACAAATCCTCCACAACTTGATCCAAAATCTTTATGCAAGGTCATTCTCTTAAACTGAGAACTGATTTTGTCCATTTATCATCTTAGCATTCCATATCATTCTTCATAGCATTTTCATCATGGAGCTTAAGCAAGGATTGGGAAAGGGCTATTTTCCACAATAGCACCAATCCACTATGAGATAAAGTTGGATCATGTTTTTTATATGCTTTGTTTGGTTTCCATTGTTTCATTTTATTGCATGATTAACATGATTTATTATTTCATAGGGATGTCTTATTCGATTTGCTTAAAGTTTACTAATAGTTGTTTGTTTTGAGCAAATGCAGGTTTTGACATCTACACATATATACAAGCTTCATAGAATCCCAAAGTTGTGACCAATTTTAGAGTGCATATGTTCATACCTGCTCCACTATCTACCAAGAATTTTTTGATTTTGTGTTTATTTATGTATACCTCAAGGTGTAGTGGACATTATGGTTTGGTCTTTACGTAGAGAGATCTTGTTTGAAAAATATAACATGATGGGTGGTAGCCAAGTACCCTACCATGGCCTAAAATTGACTGACATTTAGATCTATGGCGACAAAATTCTCTTGCAAAGCTTTTCCCAAAATGGCTTTATGTTCAAGAGATATACAGAGTAACTCAAGGATGGATATTTGCATGAGAGTCTTTCCTAGATGATCTAGGAGGTTATATTGAGTCTTTGGTTGTGGATTAGAAGTATCCCCTTGCAAGACCACTTTATATCTTTAGGTTGTAATTGAACACCCTAGATTTTTGTTAATGATAATGGTAGTGATATTAGTGTCAAAGACTCGGATATTATTAATGGTGTACTCATATGAGACACTAGTATAATTGGCTTGGTTTCTTGCATTGGTCCCTAAACTAGAGGATTTTCTTGACCCATGGTCTTGTAGGGGATTTTTTAAAATGGTATGGTCAACTTTTGTCTTTGCTTGTGAATTATCTATGGATATGTCACCTTGGTTAATGAGATCTTGGATAGTGTCCTTAAGTTTCCAACATGAAGATGTGTTATGTCCTTTTGTATGATGGTACTCAAAAAACTTATTATCATTCCACCAAGATGGTTTGAAAATTCCTAGTACATAGTGTTTTATTTCTAGGAGTTGAATGCCATTTGATTGTAATGGTTTCTTCAAAACTAATTCAATAGATTCCCTAGGGGTGTATATGTTTGTTTTGGTATGTTTATTCATGGGGGTTCTCGTCATTGTTGATTATTTTGGATTGCATTCGTGGATTGGTTTTGACTTTTTGGTTGATTTTTTGATGTGGAAGGACCATTAAGATGAATCATTGGGTTGACTTTATTAACCACTTTAGCATCAACTACCCCATCATTGGTGACATTCTTGTTTCTAGACAAAAATTTATTTTTGTCATTGGGATTGTTTTTGTTTTCTTTGAATATTTTGATTAATCCTTGTGCAAAAAGTCTACTCTCAATGGAAAAGCCTTTCTCAACAACATCTGCAAAAGTATTGCAAAGATATATTTGCAGTTGATACATTAGTTCCTTTTTTACATTCTCCACAAACATGTGTACCAATTTCTCTCGAGGATATCACATGGACATTTTCTAGCCACATTTCTCCATCTCTAGAGGAAAGATGTGAATGTTTCTCCCTATTTTTATTTGGTTGTAGCTAATTTTGTAAGAGTGATGTCACTAATGAATATTGTAGGATAAGTGTATGACAAACTTATTGGCTATTTCATTCCATGTTCTTATCCCAGGAGGTAGATGTGCAAACCACTCTAGAGCCTACCCTGAAAGGCTACAAAGGAATAATATCATTAAGTACATATGATCAAAATTTATATCCATGCATGTAGTATGAGATTCTCTCACATGTTCTGCTAGATCTCCCTTTCCCTTATATTTGTTGAAGTTTGGAGTGTTGAAATGTTGAGGGAAAGGTGGCATGTATATGCTTCGATCAAAGGGATAAGGACATAATTACTCCATAGAATTAGTTTTCTTTGTCCCAATCACTTGCATATTGGATACTTTTCATTTTAATGCTTTCATTTGTTGTGTTAAGGTATCCATGGGTGATAATGATGTGTCTATGACATTTGGAATTGCATTGGTATATTGGTATCTTGTGTTTGTTGTAAGTGGAGGTGCACTTTGGTAACCAAAATTCGAAGTGGAAGGGTTGGTGTTCATGTTGAATGTGTTATATGATGGAAACATTTTGTTTTCGGAAGTTGGATGTAAATTTTGGATTTAGATTGATGTTTTATTGCAAACTATTTTGATTTCCTTGTTGGAAAAGAGATGCAAACATGGTATTGGTATTGGTGTTGTGTTGAGGTGGATTTTGACTCGCTTGTTGGTATTTTGGTGTGAAGATGGGGTTTAGGTTGATGTTATGTTGAGGTGGAGGTGGATTGGTGTTCAAAGTTGACCCAAAAAACATGCTTGTTTTTGGTGTAGTGTTAGTCGTTTTGGGTTGTGTTCTTGGTGTGGCAATGTGAATCCTTTATGTTATATTTGTTGGGTTTGAATTTGTGATGTTTTCACCCATGATGTTGGTTGATGGTGGTAAATGGATTTGCAAATGATGTACCCATAGTGTTAAATGTCATAGAAAATGGATTGTAAAATGAGGAACCTAGTCTATGAGATGTTGGATTTGTTCTTTTGATCAAAAATTTTGACATGAGTTGTGTTATGTGTAGTTCCCCCAAGTAGAATACTAGTGTGAATTTATTGTGACATGGGATGGCCTTGTGAAAATGTGTTATGACCTTGAACTTGAGTTTGTTTTTTTGTTTGTGTTGTCCCTTCTACAATTGTGGAAGTATCAAAACCAATAGGAAGTTTGGAACCACTTTGAACAAGTGCTAAAAAGTATTTATTAGGATCTACTTTGACAAGATCTTCTATGATGCACAATATCTTAGGATCTTAGGAAGCCTTTTCAACCTCTTTTGGGGTTAGACATTGTTCAACCTCATGTATCATAACATTGGAAAATGGATTTGCAATTTTAGGTTGTGACACTTGTGGTTGGTTTGAGGATGGCCCAAAGTTCATGGTGCTAGTAGGATTAAAGTTGGGGTCATTTGTGGAATCCATGTATTTTCATTTCCTTTGTGACCTAGTGAAGACCATATAATACTTGTAACCTTTGAATTTTGAGACTTTTAGGATGAATGCAACTAGGGATGACGATGCAAGATGGTAATGACACTATGTTATATTTTCTTAGATTTTTTTGGTATAAGGATGGAAGATAGTAATGCTACTATGACCAAGCTTGGGATGCAAAGTGATAATGAGGCTATGAATATGCTTTGGGATTTGGAATGAAACTTTGAACCTTAAAAATGGATGGTAAGAAAACTATGGTAAACCAAGGTGACAAATCTAAATGCAGATACCTCAAGAGGATATAACCGAGATGATGATGATTGGATAAAAGTTGAACCTAAACTAGGCACGTGAGTTTTAGGCTCAAACTAAGGATAAGATAGATGAAACAAGGAAAGGTCGAGACACCCAAATATGTGACTATAGTCTAATCAATGGTTTGATAAGCCTCCTAATCTCAAGAATCAAAGATGTTGATGGAAAATCTAGGATGACAAATGCAAACTAGGAGATGTGAGCTAACACAAATGGTAAGATGCAATGGAAGGAAAAACTAAACTAAACAAGTTTCAGTCTAAGTGTACAGTCACTGTCTAGAAGGAAACTGAAAGCTGGATACACAAATATTTCCCCAAAAATTTGAAAACTAATAGATGTGGTGCAAAATGCCACATATGTGTAGTACTAGTCAATTATGGCTCAGTATCAGTCAATTGTGGTGCACAAAAAAATGTGATTTTTTGGCTTCCTAGGGTTTTTGATAGCATTTAAGTTGATAATTATGATGTACTATCTGACAATTGTGATGTTCTTGTTTAACAGAACTATGGTGTTCCAGTTTTTGGTCTCAAATTGATGTTTTCTAAATGGTTTTCTATTTTGGTAAATTTCTAGATTTGATCATAAAACACAACAAACACTTTGAAAACAAATTTGGCTGATTTTGACTCTTGACTCCCTGGTAAGCAAGTATTTTGCAAGTTTTCCTCCACAAAAATTGCTAGGCATTGGTTCACAAACAATATAAGCAAGCACAACCTGGCTAGTAGTAATACTAAAGTGGGCTTACCTCACCTTTTGGGTGATGTTAAATCCGAGTACATGGAATGGGTAATAAGGGTATGCCAAGGTCATGTACCACCTTAACACCCCAAGCCTTGAAAGGATGAATCCCAAACAAGGAATTGTGTCACCTCAACCAAGCACCAAATGTGGTAAATTCTCATGACAATGTTATCACAATGCACCATAGTAGTAGACGGCCAAAAAGGTCTTAGGCTTCTAAAAACAATGGTTTGTATTCACAGGAACTCTGAAGAACACCATGTCCTAGTAGTGATGGAAGACTAAAGTCTCTAACCCCTGTTCGGAATCACCTAGGACCGCAAGGTCCAGCCCTTTGGGCTTAAATGGATTATGCTCATCTTTTGGTTTTTGCGCATTTATAGAGTGTTCTAGAGACATATACGCTAGGGGTCATTCCTTAGCATGAAACTCCACAAGAAGAGCCACCCTACTAAAAATAAGAAATGAAAGCTTACGTATTGCTCTTTCTCATCACCTAGGAATCACATGTAGTGCAAGGAGAGAGGATACTTAAGACTATAGTGTGCCACTATTTCTCATCACCAGGAATTACACGTAGTGCACAAAGAGAGGATACTTTAGCTAAACATGCTTTCGGTAATAGCGAATACGTGCAAGTGCACAAAAAATAGAAGATACTTGTTCTTTTTAAGCACCAATTCCAAATGTTTCTAATTTAGAAATCACACACACAATGGGACCCTACAAGAAATTGGATTAGTAGTTTAGATCAAAAGGTCTTCTCCCAACGTTTTCCACATGTTGAAAATCAGATACAGTAACCAAAAATCTCTACCCCTAATAAATGCAAAAAGAAAAAATGAAAATCTCAATTTTATACCCTATTTTTGCTTTACAATCATATGTGGTGCACAAAAGCTCAAATGCAGCCTTTTGATGCATTACAGGATGAAATAGATGCAACTTATAGAATGGTGACTATAGTACTATGAACGATGACTATGGTGCAGTATGCAACAATTGTGACGTTCTAGGGAACAATTGCGATGCAAAAATATGTGGCTATAACAACACAAAGATATGACAAAAATAGCAAATCTGGTGATGCATGTGATGAAAGAAGATTGTCAAAATGTTAGAAATAACTAGAACCCCTAAAAATGATTAGAACTAGAAATGATTGAAGCATTTTGAGATTTTCAAGATATCAATCAAATGCATCATTTTGGGTGACAGATGTGGTGCAACAAACCTCACATGCATCGCACCATACAAGGATTGTGACATTTGAATCCTCAATTGCATCACTATGCATGATGATTGTGTCGCACACTTGAAACTCAAAATTTCTCAATAATTTTAAAAAATTTGGTTAGTTCACGTCAAGTTCACCAAATGTAGATCATGTAAAATTCAGGGAAAAAGCATAAATCAATGATGAAAACCACAAAACTACCTAATTCAAACCATAATGAACCTAATCTAACAATGAAGCACAAATGACAATAAAAATCAAATATTAAAGTAATGAAACCTCAATTCCTATACCAAAGTTTAATCATCTCCATTGCTCTTCTCCATTTTGCTTTGTTTGTTCTCAGATTTGTAGTATGCAATGTATATGATAAGCTCAATGTTGATGTAGCAAGATCTCAAGATAGTAAAACTTCAAAGACTATGGTTAACCTTAAAATGAAGGTGATAGCTTGCTTTTATAGAAATCCCAATTGAAATGAGGGTAAGGATTGAAAGGTGAGGTATGGTGATCCATAGATGAGATTATTTGAGAAGAAAAGAGATAAGGATGGGAAGGATGAACCAAAACTCAAGAAATTAGTTGAGATTTAGGGTTTAGCTAAGAATAGGTAAATTAAATAATTACAAAAATTATTTAATTTAGGAAAGGGTAGATGAATAATTAAATAATTAAAATAATTAGTTGATAATAGATGGAGGGAAATAGATAATAATTAAATAATTAGAAACAATTATTTAATTACAGAGAAAAAATGAAAAATAATTAAATAAACAAGAATTTATTTAATTACGGAGGGAAAAGGCTAATGAATAATTGAAATAATTATTTAATTATAGAGGAAATGAAAACGAATAATTAAATAAATAATAATTTATTTAATTATAGAGAGAAAAACAATGACCCTAATTTAAATAAGAAAAGAGGAATAAAGATAAATTGAATTAATTAAATAATTAAGAATTATTTAATTAATATAAGAATATGATATTATAAAATAATTAAAATTATTTAATTATGGAGAAAAGAAGGCAAATTAGTGAGAAAATATTACTTGCGAGCTTAGGACACTTTTCAGTATCTATCTACACTATTCTATAATTTTCATAGATACATGAATCAAAATATTCAATACACTTATAAAAAATTGATACAATCTCAAACACTATTTCCCTAGAAATTTCTATCCCTTTGCTTCTTCTTCACATTCTTAGAACTCAAAACCCTTTCAAATGACAAATAGATTATATTTTCAAGAAGAGGGAAAGCAATCATATTGACTCCACAATTGACACTAGCACAATGTGAACCCTCTAATCTACAAAAAGCTAGCTTCTAGATTATGAATAAAACCCTTTGACTAGCATACCCATTGCATAGAACAAAGTTATCGCAACTTCACATTGCCTTTTTCCATTTGAAAACGTAGCATGTGGAAAATAAGTTTTTATTCCTAACAAACTCATTGTTATGTCATTCATTCCCTTGCACTTAACCATTGTCCATTCAACAAATAAAAACTCTATCGCAAGCAAACAAGGCATTGCAACTTCAATTGGACACCCACTCATACCATCATTTAGACTTCTTTAAGCATGCGAATAATATTTCTCTCTTTACATTTCAATTGATTCTTGCCTTCTAAATAAATTCATGAGCTCTTTATTTTAAGGAGAGAATATTAAACATTAAAACTTTATTTTTCCCCTCCTTAATACATTTAAAACAATAAAGATGTTTTAAAAAAAACTTCAAATTTAAAACAATCGACAATTTAATTAATTCATATGCAAAAGGATGAAATTGATGTAATAGGTACAAACAATATTTGGAGGCCGCAAAACTTTGCAAGGATGATTTACATTTGATGTCGATTCTCTTTTTTTTCACTTACACATGCACAACAAATCAGTTTTTGAGACTTCCTTTGTAAATTGGACCTTTCAACAAGCAATTTAACAAAAAAATTGTTCTAACCTAGAAAATTCTTTGACCACCACAAAAATGGAGCTATAGGCTATTGATGACAAATGAACAACTTGGTTGTCAACAAAATGGAGAAATTTTAAAACTTTTTATGGGGCCTTACAACTTGCTTAAAAATGGTGACATTAAATCAACATCAAAACTTGTCTAAGAGCCACAAAATCATGCATGCACACTCCTAGAAAATGATAAAAAATTCTAGCATCTAGATTTAGATGATGAGCTTTAGATTGTGAAATTTTAATGGTAGAATTTTCAAGCCATTTAGCTACCACATGGCTTAAGAATGCGGTTTCTATGCAAACTCAAATGTCACCATGCACTAGAAACATGTCAAAAATATAGGTTCTAACACCTATCAAATATAAAAATGACTTAGGGACCATTTTATTTGATGGTGCATGTTCTAGATATGGTTTAGGGATTGGAGTTGTTCTTGTCTCACCTAATGGTGAATCCTTCAAGTATGCATTCAATTTAGCATTCAAATACACTAATAAAATTGCATAATGTGAAGCTCTAATGTTAGGATTGAATGTTTCTCTCAAACATGGAATTGAGCACATAAGGATTCTTCGATGTAAGGTTAAAAATATGTAGAAATGTTGTTTGCGATGTCATTGAGTTATTTTATGTAATTGTTTTGGAATGAGTTGATAGATTAGAAAATAGTGTTGTTGATGCTTTGGTTGTTGAGGAATTCAATATTGAATTGAATTCGGTTCCTTACTAGTATCATGATAGTATTGAGGTCCTCATGAGACCTAACATATGTGATAACATTCACAACTAAAAAGTATTTAATGATAATTAGTAGATATATAAGTTTCTAAATTACATGATTGAATTTGTCAACTAATTGATTAATTGAGAACCCATTGTTGAACTAGAATATATGGTAAGGATATGTTATTGTAAAATGAAGTAGTGCAAATGAATACCATCAAAAATCTTAAAGGGCTAGTAGAATTAGAAAGGACATTTGATAGTGCAGATCAATGTAAGAGTAGGAGCTAGCCAATTGATGAAGATAATGTAGAAGGTATAAATCTTAGTATTAAATTTGAACCCAAGATTATTTACATTGGTAAAAGGTTTATTGCAATGCTAAATACATTCAATAAGTTTTTTTAATGGACATATGATGGACTCAAATCCTATGAAGAGATTTCTTCAAAAATCCAATAAATTATATGCCTACTCCCAAGATGAAAAAGGAACTAATTAAAGTAAAGGAGGGAGTAATCATTAAACCAATCCAACATTCTAATTGGGTATCTAATATTTTTCTAGTCAAGAATAAAAACAAAGAGATAATGCTATATGTGGAATTTAGGAATTTGAATGGCAAATTCCTCAAGGATAATTACTCTCTTCCTACTATTGATCATCTATTTCTAAAAGTAACTAGTAGAATTAATCTCCATGACAAATGGATTCATAGGGTACAATGAAGTGATCTTCAAAGAGTCAAAACAATACAAAACCATATTCACAACTCCTTGGGGAACTTAAGTTTATGTGAGAAGGCCATTTGGGATTAAAAAAATGTAGGATTACCTTTCTCAGAGGGCTAGGGATGCATTTTTAGGCCTCATAGATGAACTCATCATGATATATCAAGATGATATAATAGCCTATTCCAAGGATAAAAAAGAGAATTTTAAAAATATGGAGTGAATATTTAAAGGTGCCTTGAATATGGCATTTTCTTATACTGGAAAAAAATGCATATTTGATGTGGAAGAAGGTAAAGTTTTAGAGAACATTGTATTTAAGGATGGGATAAAGATAAATATGAAAAGATTAAAATTATTTGACCTTATCCCTAAGCCTTAAATAGCCAATGGAGTGACATATCTCTTTGAACAAATCAACTTCATGAGGAGATTTACACTAAATTGTGCTAAGAAGATCAAGGAAATATCCAATATGTTAAAGGAGAAATCAATTATTTGGAGTGATCAACTAATTGAAGCATTTATTAATATAAAGGAAACCATCAAATAATTGTCATTTTTTGTAAGTCTAGACTACTTTGAACCCTTTCATTTGTTCTTATTTCCGCCTTTCATATTATTACTAGTGTGTTGCTCTAAAATAATAATGATGGATATGAGTAGCCAATCACAATTTTTAGTAATTCTTTGCAAGGTGTAAAACTAAAGTACTCCATAATGGAGAAACATACTTAAGCCCTCATTAAATCCATCAAGATTTATAGTCCATATTTGATAGGAGCAAAGATAATTGTGTATGAGACACATATTTTAATAAAGAATATTTTTACTAAGTAAGAAGCCTCAAGAAAGAGATATAGATGGATCACTAAGATCCAAGAATACAATATTGAGGTATAGACAATGAATTCAATTTAAGGTCAAAGCTTGGCCAGACTAATTATAATTGAGCATATACTAGTTTCTAATTAAATGATGGTCCTTGATATAAGAATATTATCTTATGCCTTGAAAACATCAAGTGTCCCTCTATAATAAATGATTACCAACAAATAATTTTCAAATTATAGTCCCAAAAGTATATGCTAGTACATGATAATTTGATGTGGAGAAATCCTCATGGGTTGTTGATCAAATTTCTTAATCAAGAATAATATAAGTGATGGATGAATTTTCAATTAATTTATGGAGGACATTTGAAGGTCAATACCATTGTACACAAGATCCTTAGAGTAGAATATTAGTGGCTTGCCTTATTCAAGGATATAATTGGAAGGGTGAGAAGTTGTGTTCTCTTTCAAAGGCTTTTAGAAAAAATAAATTTTGTAGGTTCCCTTCCTCTCTTACATCAATGATGGTAAATGCTCATTTCCAACATTGGAGAGTTGATTTCATAGGGGGAATCCACAAAAGATCTAGTGATAGATACAAGTGGATTCTTGTGGTTGCTAACTACTTCACCAAGTGGGTTGAGGTAGTTCTAATCCACAATGCTACACCAAAGATGTTGGTGGATTTCATATAGAATAAAATCATAGCCAAATTTAGTGTCTCTAAGAATCATTACAAATAATGCTATGTGTTTTAGATCTCATGATATTTCAATTTTATACATTCAATATGGAATTGATTTGATCCATTCATCCCTTATCACCCCTAAGGGAATGAAAAGATAAATTTAGCAATAAAATCCTTATGAAGACAATTTGGATATAATTAATATGAACAAGAGATGGGTTTAAAAAGTATGCACTATGGGCTAGTAGGATGACTTACGAAGTAGATATTGGTACCTAAGCCCATTTGAACTGGTTTATGGGTTAGATGCTAATATGCCAATCAATTTGGAAATGTATATACATAAGCTATTACAAGATAATTGTGGAGAATAAAATGATGTTGTCAATTAGAGAATGATGAAACTAATCAAAGTGGATAAAATCAAGAGGACTGCACATGAGAAGCTCTTGTCACATAAGTAAGAAAAAACACACTACTTTGTTGAAAAAGTGTTATAGAGAAACTTCCAAGGTGGAGATTTGGTCCTCATGTGGAATGATAGATCTAAAGATAAATGAAATAATGGTAAGGTTAATCCTTTTTGGGTTGAGTCATATGAAGTTACAATGGATTTTGCTCATAATGTGTACCATATCAAGAATTTGGTAGGAAATTTTATAGATCTATCTATGCATGGGTAAAATTTAAAACATTGCTTCATGTGAATAATGATTATATGTTGTATACATATTATGTATTTTTTATTGTGTTTATTTTGTGTCATTTTTCAATCTGAACTCCTATTAGCCAAGGTGAAGTGTATTTTCCTAGTCTCTTTTGTGTTTCTTCTACGGTTTTCTCTTAGAGATCTAAATTTTTATTATCCCTTTAAGACACACATGTCCCAAACTAAAGCTAGTGCTAGTAATCAATATAAAAATATCATATTTTTCTTAAGTCCTACTCCCTTTGTACGTTTTGACTCTACTCACCCATTATTGATCATTAATCTAAGAAATCTCCAATTGGGTCCCCCTATGTTTAATTTTATCTAAGAGCATTCAATCAAAGTGTTTTGATCCTAAAATCCTTAGTAAAAACTTGTTAATGGGTGTTCCTATGGTCAATTCCTTATAGTATGACCCTTTCATATGTGATTTTAGGACTTTTTAGGTTTTCAAAATTTTCAAGGAAATTAGAGCTCATCCTTGGTTCCATGGTTTCTTTGATTCCTTGAATCCTTGAAATAGTGAAAAATGTATTTATATTGGATTAATGGTCCTTAGGGGTTATATTAATATTTGTGGTTAAAATTCATCATTATGAACTTGGTGGTGGTTTGGAAAAATTTTAAATTTTCCATGTGTTTTATGTTTGGGAAGATTTTGATCTCCCATCCTAGGTTCATGAGTTTTCAAGGAACTTTGGAATCTTTGTACTTGGTTTCATGGTTCCAAGTTCCCCCAAAACCTTGAAACTCATCCTCCCTTTCTTTTCATCCTTGAGATCCCTAAGTTATTGGTTCCCTTATAGCTTTGATCCTCAATGCTACATTGTCCCATTTCCCCATTCCTATTTGTTCCCTAGCCCTAATCCTCAAGGTCATACCTCTCCCTTTGGGACCCCAAAATTTTGGGGGAACCATGTATCTTTGTACTTTTCCACAATGATCTTGGATTTCCTAGAAACCTTAAAGACCCAAGCACCTAGTCCTCATTCCCTTCCCAGTATTGAGGTAGAGAGTCTCTCTTCTTTATTAAACCCTAGAATTTTTTGGGTAGCTTATCACCCCTACATTTCATCCCTTATTCCCTATCTCTCTTAATTTCCTAGATCCCAACCTCATCCCAAATTTTTAAGTTCACTGAAAACTTTGAATCCTAGCCCCTTTTATATCATAGTCCCAAGTTCTTCTCCACCCCAATTCCTTAAAATTTATCCCTTTTCCATACTTTGAAGTTTCAAGGGAACCTTGCACTTTTTGAATTTTTTCCCTAAAATCATAGAACCCTAACTCTTTATATTTTCATCCCCACATCCTTGATCCATTTGGACCTCTAAACCTTGATGTCCCGACTCATCCCAAGGATTATACTTTCTAGGTAACTTGTAACTCTAGCACCTTGTTCCACATTCATCATTCCTCCCATTTTCCTACCCCTTTTTTTGTATCCATTCATTCCTCTTATACTTTCAAACTTTTTATATACCTTCACACATTTCCAAAGGTTCTTCCAAACCCCAAACTCTCATAAAAGATGTATTATGACTCTAAAACCTTTAGCAATTTACTACACCTATTTTTTTACATTACCCATGATGTAATTAATTCTATATTTGACCCTTACATCCATTGATCTAACTTTTTCCACCTAAAACCTATGGGTTCAATTTCAAACTAATATTTAGTGTGAAGGATATGGGTGACCATGGTTCCATAAATTTTGATTGTTGATGTTCCTACTATGAAGATTCCATCACACCAAATCTTTACTACTCGTATTCTAGGTTTCATAATATTGCACAACCCACACATGCCATATTCATGATTTTAGGTACCCTTTCTCAAGTTCTTATGAACTATTGGGTGTCAAATGAAGAAGTTATAAATATCAATTTATTTACCATTCAAAGGGTTGGTAACTCTCTATTTGCACATGACCACAATGATAAGAGCATTTCAGTGTTTCAAAATCCACATGTTCACTCGTCATCCAAGCATTTTCATTCTAGAAGTCAAAAAGAGGTAGCTAACATGAAGGAAATATTTGTAGGCATGTGCCTCCCTAGCTGGTTGTGAGTATTTTGGAATATTGTTGAGCAAGTAAGTGTGACATTATTTCCTTTTCTTGAAATTTTCACTCACCCCATCTATTTTTTTTATTGTAATAGAAATTTGATAATTGTCTGAACACTTTAATGCACTACAATATATTATTTGTAATGGTACTTTTCTTGTTACATAAGAATATATAGAAATTTAGAAAAGGATTTTAAGTAGATTTTATTTTTGGATATCACGTGCCTCTATTTTTTTCAATGGTTGAATGTAACTCTATGACCCCTGATAAGGCATCAATATTAAAAAATTTACCCTCTATATGCTTAAAATGAAAAAGTTATTTAACCAATAACTTAGTAGTAGACAACTAGTTATTATGTACTTCATGCTTCAAAGAAACAATTGAATTAAACCTTGAAAGTATTTATCTAAAGAGAATCACATTTTTCATGCTCATATTAGCTCAATAGAGGTTATAGTGATGTCACTTTTGGTCTAGTGAGAATGTTTGGGTCAAAACTTTAGATACTACTATAATTTTTTTATCATATTATTTGGTTCTAAAAAAACTTATTCAAGGTTACCTCTAGAAATATCCTCCTAATTCTAGCTAATCCCAAAGTGAAGGGGATTCTACCCATTGTTAGCAATTGGCTTGTTATCACTTTCTCTTCTTTGATGAGCTAATTTATCTACCATTATGAATGAAATCTCCCTTGAATTGAAGTAGATCAATCCCTCTAGAAGTGTGAACAATGATTTCAATACCCAACACTTGGGATTTCTAAGATCCAAATCAAATCACTATGTTTATTATAAAATAGTTATTGATTTATTCCTTTTATCAATTTATATGTATTATATGCTATTTTTGGTAACAATATTTGTAGATTCTAAACTAGTGTCTTGTAAACTTGGTAGAAATCGCACAATTCAGAGGAATGACCTAGATGAATAGCCCACTCAACATTGCAAAGACTTCATTAAATTATCAACCAGGGCTTGTAAACTTGTGATGGCACTAGCACTATATGTGCTTTCAAAGACCTGGGATTATCTAGGTTATCCTATTAAAGGTATTCTACTTGTTGAAAAATCATAGAAATGCATAACAATGAAAGAAGTAAACAGTTGCTAATGGCTATGGGTGCCTACAACATAGTTTTTAGCTAGATTTTTGCTAACAAATAATTACTAAATCTAACTCAAAACTACTCAAAACTAATAACTGAACCTAATCTATCCTCTCGAGTACTACACATCAATTGAATGCATTCATGCATATGAACAATCATCATTGATAATCATAATATGAGAATTTATTTTAACTTACATGCAAATTATAAAATAATAACTAATAGAAATAACTACTAAACATAAATAAACAACTATAAATGTAGTGAAGAATAGTTACCTTGCGTGGGCTGCTCAAGTGGTTGTATTCACTTAAGCTAAAATCAAATCTGAATCTTTAAATTCTTTACAACCATTTCAACTTGAACTTCATTCATTATGTATTCCAAAAGATCACATAAAATCTTTCTCAAAGATTATATTCAATAAAACCATTTATAAATAATCAACATGTCTTGTAGATTACAACTGAAAACTAAGAAGTGATTGATAACAAATTCACCAACATGAGATTAATCAACTAACTATCCTAGAGACTCAACCATCGACTATACATAGGAATGGGGAAGTTTATTCTAAACACAAATATTAACTGAAATCATTGAATTCAACTCCCTAGATACCAGAGTGTGTAATCAAGATTGAATAATTCAAAATACAACTGAAAAGAAACAAGAGTTCAAATAGGATTAAAAATATGCAAAAAAAAAATTGCATGTGGAACACATAATTAGTTATCTAGAATCCTATCAATAAAAGAATTCTTCTTTAGCGCCTTATTAATTGTCATAATGATGCATGACCAACTCCATTAGGTGTCCCCATTTAGTAGTTATTACACCCAGCTTGTTCTGTAACTTCCCCTATTTCGCTGTCCAAGACCTCCTTTGGCTGTGGGCTACAACTTTCAATTGCTACGAGCTACAATATCTTCTTGGGCTGCAAGAGGTTAATCCACAAAACACATACACAAAGCTAATTGCCATTATTAAACATAGAATTTTAATCACATTCCACACATATCCATATATGAATCATGCAATGCTACTATATCATGACTATATTTCCATTACTCTAATTCAAGTCCAAGGATGTATAATATACATAAAAAGATAGCATAGCATAGGAATATTTCTAAAAATATTGTTTGATAATGTTTGTAAACATGTGTAAAAAATCAAGAAATGGACTAATAAATGGACTCATCACTGCCCCCAACTATACTTTTTCTTTCCCTCAAGAAAAATGCACTATGGGTACATATTGTAATGCAGTGTAATCTCCCTAAGGTCCATGACAATATCTACTCCCTTGGTCTTCTTCAAGTAGAATCCTTTGTAAGATGCAAGTCTCCTCATCCTAGTAAGCTCAACCTCCTCACATTCCTTCATTTTATCTCCTATCCAATGTGGGGCTAGATGAAGGAGCAAAGGTGGTTGGAATGTGAGTGGTATCCATTTCGTTTCTTGATAAACAATAATATCCATGTACCTTTTCACTCTTTCAATCATAAATATGAAGTTATATACTGAATGAGGTTCCTTCCTTTGTAGCTCTAGAGTCAAACTGTTCCACCTTTCTTGTAGATTTTTATAACAATTTTGAACTAACCCAACTACCAATGTTTGCATTCTATTGTAGTCCTATATCCCTACTCTCATAATCTTTCATCTTTCACCCTTATTTTTCAAGAGTAGTAGCGACTTATCTATTATCTCATGAGGATCTTTGGACTCTTTCCTCATTGGAAGTGCAACTGAATTTTCTCTTTTTGCATACTCCTCCATGAGTTCACCTCTAAATTGTTCATTTCTAAAATAGGATGCTAAAGCTCTTGCCTAAAAATCCCCTACAAACATTAAGGGGTTCCATTATGCATCCTCTGAAACTAGATAGTTGTACAAATAGTACTCAGACAATTGGTCTTGTTCATCAAGGGTTGCATCAACAAAAACATAGAGAAATTCAAGCTTGATGCTCATGGAAACTAGTTTGTTGCTGATCAACCTTCTAAATTGAAAACTTAAGAATTTTTCCTAGAGAAACAAGGCATATGTTCTAGTTGGGGGTCTACACTTGATAATTTTGGCAGCCTTATCTTCTATTTCTTCCATTTTGACTGCCATTTTACTCAATTTAGTGTCCTTTCCCTCCAACACTTTGGTGTGCTCTATAATCAAAGTTTCTTTTTCCTTTCTCTGCTTTTTTTTCTCCTATGAGAATTCATTAGTGACCTTCCATAGTTGATATCCAAGAGACAAAGTTGTGTGGTAAATTTTTTTTTTGTGGTAGGAGGTTTTGAATTTTTTGTTGTATGTTCTCCTTCCCCTGTTTTGATCATGGCCAGTTGTGCCAATAGGTCCAACTTTGTACCATTCCCATATGTTTATAATTTCTCCTCCAATTCTTACATCTTTGTCTCTCTTTCTTTTCCTCTTTCCTTATAACCCTACAATAGTTCCTCCAATTGTTTAATTTTGTCTAGAGCTTCCTAAAGCTCCTTCTTGATATTTCTATCCTCTAAAAATGTTTCCTTTGTTTCTAAAAACTATTCATTACCACCCCTTGTACAATCATAGTCTTCATAATGAGGGCTATCTAGGGTTTTATTTCTTGTTTTATTGGAAATAAATGCATCTTCTAAGTTTGAATCAGAAGTGGTGGATACATACCACTTCCTCTTTATAGGTGTATGCACATTTCTAGAGGTATTTCCCTTTATTTCTAAGCCTGTTTCAACCAACATCACATCCTCTTCTTTATATTCCTTTCCCTTTGTCTCTTCTTTTGGTTTTTCCACACTCCCCCTCATAACAACTTGCTTTTTCAACTAGCTTGAATTCCTATGTGTAGTATATGTTTCTTTCTATGTTTCCTTTTTCTTTTGCACCTTTGAAGGTGTAGAAGAGCTACCCCCTTTTTCTTAATTTTTTGGTTTCTTAGAGGTGGATGGAGTATTCTTTGTTGCAATTTTCCTAGATGTTGCAGGTGATGATTTATGCACATTATGCTCCTCATGCTTGCCTTGGCTACGAATAGGTGAATCCATAGGTGAAACAGGAGAACTTCCTCTTGTAGGTGTAGCTTGTGGTTTTGGGGTTTTAGGTACTACAAGTGCCCCAAGTAGACTTTTAATATCTTGACAACTCACAAAGTCTTCCTAGGATATCTAGGGTTATTGAATTATCAAGCTCCTTTTTGCTAATAGGGATATTAAACAATGATGTGATAAAAATGTATCACTTTGTTTTATCTAGTATTCAGATGCCATCTTTTTTAGCATATTGTAGAGGTAATTGAGCACATTTACAAGTCTATTATGGCAAAGATGACTAAGTAATTTGAAATGTACAGTGTATAGAATATTTTGTCTACCATCACAAGTAAGGTTTCTAATAACATAAGAAGAATAGTTGGCCCAAATCCATGGAAGAGAAATTATTTTTTACCTTGGGATGAAAAATCCAATTTTTCTCCCCTCTCACAAAATTCTTCTCTTGCAGCCATCACATTTTCTCAAACGGGAAACTCTACTCCAATCCTAGGCAAATTGGATACTTGTGATATTACTCCTTCTAATGCATCTACTGAAAACCCTTTTACCATGGATTTTTCATGCTGCAATGTAGTTGAAAATCTATTTGTTATGTCATTGTCAAACTCTGTCATCTTTAGAAAGTATTCCAACCAACCAACCCTTGTGAAGATAGGCAATACCAATTCATCTTCTAATATGTGTTTATGTGTCGATGGATCTCTCCTAATAACTTCAACTCCCATTAGTGAATCTCTTTACCTCTAATCAATTTTCTAACCTTATAGATTCAACTTAATTTCAACTTCACCACCCTCAAACCCCTCTCTTACTCTACTATCTTCACATACTGATGCAGGGGCATCCTAATGCACCCTTTTGAGGCAATTGTTGTCATGTTGATAAACTTTGTTTTTTGGCTTATTTTGGGTCAATAAGGTCATGTAAGACCATTTTGATTCATTTTAAGTCATTCTATGATGTTCTATGGTGTTTTGGAGTCATATTGTAAAAAGTTGCAAAAGTTGTTAAAAGTTGTCAAAATGTTGTCAAGAAAGTTGTAATTGATGTCATTAGAGTTAATAAAGGGGTATATGGTCCTTTTTTCAGTTGAATATGATTGGAACATGTTAAATATGTCTTGTAACATCAACCTCAAGGGTTGGGATGAAATTTGAATGAGAAGAACATCATTTTACCATGTTCCATATTCATTTTTCTATGAATGTAGTGACTGTAATTCACGTGGTACACAATGGTATGGATAGGTACAGTCCTAAAACCACTTGGAGGAGTTGAAGGATAGTCTTAGCTGTCAAATTCTTTCTTTTTGTATAATTTCATCAAGTTTTGTGCAAGATATTGCAATTTTGGTGAGTGCAGGTCTAAACCCTACCTAGGGTTTCCAACAACCCTTAAAAATTCATATCTTTTGTTTTAACTATCCAAATTTGCCAAAAATTGGTGAGGATATTTATTTTGATATTTTCTAAAAACAATTTAAAGTAAAATTCATATTTTTCAATTTTGATGGAGATATTAATAGCAGTATGCTCACATCTGTGTAAACAGTCCAAAATAACCCTAGTTCCTTGTTGCTATGAACAATCTATGCATTACATGTTGATGGAAGGGTGTAGAACCATGTTGGAATGTTGTTGCGGGCCTGGAAATTTTTGGGAATTCACATGACCATAATTTATTACCTTTGTTTGAAACCATTTCCTCAAATACACCTAGTGGCAGCCTTACCTAATTTGCTTGTTTCATTGTGTCAATTGCTTGGTTGGGAATATATATGTTTGAGAAACCCTATAAGATGTGGTGACAGGTCTAAATACATCAAATAGACTATATTCCATGCTGCCCTCAATAATGGAGTGCCTTTGGTATGTTGCCCCCATGTTATAGGCTTGGGAACGCATTGCCTAAAGTGAACAAATGTGCACATTTGCATCTTTTGTGTTGAAATCTTGTTTGGAAGTGTTTGGGATTTTTTTGTGAGTCCTTCCCCTCTACATCACATGCAATATTCAATACAATTTTACTATAACTGAAACTTCCCCTTCTTCTCTGTATTAGCTTAAAATTGAGTTCAACTTAGCTCAAAATCATATGATTTAGGGAATTGACATCACACCATCATTAGTACCACATGCAACCTACATCCACAACCTCATCAGTGCATATCATATCTAGGAAATAATACATCATATAATATCATCCATTACATACATGCATCATAATAAATCATCCATATTATGCATATTATATCAAAACATCAGAATTTTTTTAAAAATATATGCATCATCATAACATCACCATCGCATAGCATATCATGAATCCATCATCATAAACATAATTCACATCATAAGCATCTCATAACACATCACATCCTGCATCAAAAATGGTATATCTCATATATCACCAAAAATAAAAATGTCAGTACAATGTCATCATCAAATAAATAGGTGTGATATCATATCAACTGAAACAAAAATATACATATACATGAGGCTCAAAAGGCCAATTAATGTATATACAAAATAGTGTTTACATCAAGTCCATATCAATGCAATGAAAAGATCACAACAAGAATCAACCCTTCTACTCCCCGTTTGGAGGTGGATACCTTTGATCATGTTGATCATGCCCTGATAACCTATGTGTATGATGAGAAGACTTGTGCACTGATCCCATAATTACTCTACTCGACTCTTCAACCGTAGCTATGCTCACAACCCCAAACCTAGGTTGTCTCTTTTCCCTAAGAACCTATGCCTCATATAGTGTCCTATAATAAGTGACCTTGGCTATGAACATGTCACGTTCTTTCTTATACTAAGATTTCGGGACACAGCCTATCTGTAGCTGCATCCTTTGAATCCTCTCACTATCCATCTCCTAGCATAGGTAATCTCTCTCGGACCTAGCTTGGTCCCTCTTAGTGGTAAGGATCACAATCTAGGCCTCTGCAGCCTATCTTTGAGCAATCTTGACATCCCTCTCACTAGATCTGGTGTCTCTATCCTGAATCACTTGATCTCCCTCAACGTGAGCTAAGCAAGTCACATAACCATGTCTCTCTAAGGAGGAGGTAATTGTGGTACCTGTGGCATATGTACCATTTATTTTTTATCATCTTGTACCTAATCATGTTGATCATCCTATTGTTGATCATGTTGTTGTCCATCATCTTGATCTTAATCCTATGCCCTCTACAGTTGCTCTAGAGAAATACTCTATCACTAATGAGCCTCCCTACTACCAATTGCTCCACCCCTCCATTTTCCAATCACAAGGCCACCTACACTTGCACATCCTGGGGGTATAGTAAATCTAAGTGGCCATCTCCTAGCCCACCATGCATCAAACTCTTTATTAGTTCCATGTTCATGTGAACCGACTGCCCATCCACATCCAAATGGAACTAATGTTGTAAACTCTACAACTGCTCACTATGAATCGACATAAGGTCCCCATGCATTGACCTCTCTAGTTGTGTGGGAATATCTAGCATTGTAATCATCACCTGGCCTAGTCTATCTCTCCTTAAAATAGTGGAGAACTATGTTTGGGAGATATTGCTTTAAAATAGTATCAACCTTGCTAATCAAATATCTAGTCTATTAGCAGTACACAAGCTGCTCCTAATCGTCATCCCAAGCCTCATAGTCCTAATATGGTCAACAAAAAAACTTTGTCATATCATCAAACACCAACCTCCAATACTATAATTTGTTGGGTTGTGTGTAATGGAACCTATTGTGGTACTTATATGAATAAGGATCATCTAGATTCCTCTGATTTATCCCCTTAGTTTGTGTGACTGCGATGTGCTCCCTACCTAAACATGGAGTAAGCTAACACTTCCTAAAATACTGTTGTCACTATAACTAAGGAAAAATTCTAGGTTAGCAAATTAGTAGCTAAATAATTCAAAACCCAAAGTAAATAATGAAGCACAAAGGAGGAAAACATGAAAAAAAAAGGGGATATCACCTTGAGTCTTCAACCTCCATGATTGACCTCCATTACACCTTCTCTATTTGCTGCAATATGTAATTATCCCTCAGATTTTGTGTGAGCAATATGTGACAATGCCAAGACCAAAGCAAATGTTGAAGGATTTGATGACAAAATGCAATACTATGCAACCATGCAACTAGTAAGCAACTCTAAACTATGACTAAAGTATGCCAAAATGCCAAGAGAGATGAAGTATGCCTAAGACAAGAGCTAAGATGACATAAAATTGCAAGAGCATGAGATGACAAGATTACAAGAGATGTCCAAATGAGACCAAAATTGCCATTTTATAGAAAATACTTTTTTGAATGAATGGCCAAGATTGAAGATTGACAAGTGCCCTAGAATCAATGGAGGAGATTCAATTTGACAACCCACAATTAGGGTTAGGGCAATATTAGGTCAAATTTGAAATGAGTGGACAAGATTTAATTTGAGAAAATAAAATCAAGGGTTGAAAATGCATGTGGCAAGGAGATAAGAATGGCATAGAAAAAGAGAGAGTTGGAAAATTAAATAATATTAGAAATTACTTGATTTATGGAGGAAAATTACTATTTTGAATTAAAGATTAATTTAATTCAAAAGGTGGGGTCATGTGATTGTAAATAATTAATTTGAATTATTTACTAAAAGAGGGAAAATTAGAAAGTGGGACCATTTTAAATAAATAATTTTATTTAAAATGGGGAAAATGCCAAGGTGGACAGTAATTAAATAAATTAAAGAATTTATTTAATTATAAGAAGGCAATTAGGAATTAATGACATATTTAATTAAAAAAATAAAAAAATATATTTATTTATTTAATCAGGAAGAATTAATGGACCGAGATAATTAAATAGATTTAAGAATTTATTTAATTATGGAAAGACATAAGAAAATTAGTGACGCATTTAAATAAATAAATAAAATTTATCTATATAAATAATCAAGAGGAATAAAGACATGAATTAATTAAATAACTATGAATTATTTAACTAATGGTTGAAAGTGGACCAAGGACATAATTAAATATTTTAATTATGCTAGGAATAAAATGGCGACAATAGAGCTTGGAGGCCTAGGTCATTTTTATGTGTCTACATTTTTCCCCTCTTTGTCATAATGTAGCTTGTCGCATTGTGACAAAGAAAAATCAGTCAAAAACATGCCCTAGTGAAGGTATAGAGTATCTATGCCCCCTCGGGAAAATTTTCAAATTTTGTCCCGATGACAAAAAAAATTGGAAAGTGTCTCGACAAGTTAATTTGATGACCAGAAAAGCGATAGCGCAAGCGGTTTCAAATTTTGACATGTTTAAAGTGATCAAAAGGCCAATCAAAGTTGGTCAAAAGAGCTTCCAATAATAAAAAGGTTGAAAAATCCCATTTTGACCCTATAAATAGGTTGAAAATGGTTAAAAGTCAATTCATTTTCACTTTCACACTTTCCAATTTGGAGAGCTCAAAGCAAGGAGAGCACGCGTGAAGATGGTGATTCCAGTCATAGAGCACCACAGCTACATAGTTGTGAAGGAATCCACATTCTCGCAGTTCTTAGTAGAGGTGATCAACTTTCCATGGGAGATTTATGGGGGTTGGAATCTTGGTTGACCTAAGAAGTGAGTGGAGCCTATGTGGCCGAGCTTCTAGATGCATCTGCTAAGAATACATGCGGTTGGGGAAACCCAAGTGGAATCGAACAAATATTGTCTTTACCTAACCAAGGATTGTACTTGTCTTCTTTGTGTATGATCAAGACAAAATATTGTGTTTGTCAAGTGTTTTCTGAAACATTCAAACAAATAAACACCATTTCACATATTTGGAAACAAACATTCAACTTGAGACAATTTCAAAATTTTGCCAAAAATTGCAAACAAACTTGACTTATTCTGCTTGCAATGCATCTACTGAAACACATTCGCTATTCTACACTGCATTTTCCATTTTTTGTGATGCATTTGCTCTGATAAACTACATTTTCTATTCCTGGTGATGCATTCACCTATCTTGAACCACATTTTCTTAACAGAAAGTGACAATTTATTTTCTGAGTTGCATATGTTATTTGTAAAACCACATTCGATGAAATTGTGACGCATCTCCCAAACTGCAATGCATTCGCAACTTGGAACGATGCATGTGCCCAACAAAATCTAAAACACTGTTGCAATCTAAAACTTGAAACCAAACTTGTCCAATTTGATTCAAAATATCTTTTTCCAACAACCTTTGTCAAAAACTAGAAAGAAAATTGCTCAAATCTTCCATCATTGGAATCTTTAGCTTGCATTTACCCAATAGGTTTAACTTTACAAAATTTTAGTTGCATCCTTTAGGGTCCATCATCTTCATTTTCAGACATAAACTAGTCCTTAGGTCCTCATTTCATTTGCATATTTTGGCTTAGGAAACCTTACCATACTTTGCAAAGTCATTTCCTTCAAGAGTAGGTGGTCATTGGACTTAGTCATCTTTATTTCTTTTAGTCATTATCCTTTTTGTGAGACTTTCCAAAGACTAGTTAGGAAACCTCACCTTGTCATCTTGTCATCTTGTCATTTAGTCACATTATTAAGTCCTTTGATGACCCAAATTGAGACATAGATCAAGTTTAGGGTGGTTGAGTAACCTTCTTCCAAATCATTTAGACTTTGCATTTGCTTACCTTAGAACATTCAAATCATTTTAGTCCTCATTTTGCATACCTTATTCCTAAAAAAAAAAAAAATAGTCCTCATTGTAATTTGGCATTTTCATTTCCTTTATGCAACATTCTCATGTTGCATTTGCATTCCTTATAACAAAAAAAATCCAAAAACATATTTTTCATTGGAATCCCTTATTCAAAAATTCCAAAAACACAGTGTCATCATCTAGTTGTCATTTTCACCCTCTTCCTAATTTGAGCAATACCTTATATTGTTGAGACTAGGCTTCAAAGAAAAAGAAGACAAATGGCTAATTTTGGACAAGACAACAACAACACTTATATCTTTTCCAATGAAATGAATCAATGGGGCAAGTTCTTCAAACCCCTTATTTGGAGCTTCATCTAGCACCATGGGAGCATCATCATCAAATTCTTTCATTGGGTCTTCATTCAATCCCTTTGGTGGAAGTAAATGGCATATTCTCATTCAAGGATGTCAACACTTCATCAAAAATTAATACCAATACTTCCCAAGGGAAAAACACCAACATCCCCCATAGACAATTTCACCAATTTGGACAAGGCAATCAGAATACACATCATATGACTTCATTTGGACACCAAAATATTCAAGGCCAACACATCCCACAAATATCAACTAATATGGTTGGAGGGCACATTCCTACATATGCATCACACATCCATACCCATCAACATGTCCCTAACCAAAACTTGCAATACCAACAACATTCAAATCAAAACATGCCATACATCTCACAACAACACATCCCACAATAAAATCAGAACATCTCTTTGCAAAAAATGGGGACACATGGGATACCCATCACTCCCATGTGTGATGCAATGAACAATCCTATAATTGATGCCTTGACCGCTTAGGTGGCGAACTTGCAAAAAATAATAGAGACTATGCAAATATCCAACAAAAAGTCACACATGTCATATGACCTATGTCCATACCCTTTCAACACAAGTCTACACATGCCACCATTCCCTCGTGGGTACATGGCACCAAACTTTACCAAATACAAAGGCAAGACAAATCCTATTCAATACATTCGAGAATTCATGACTAATTGTGTGGAAATTGCCTATGAACACACTTACTTGATGAGACTCTTCCCTAAGAGTCTCGCAGGCCCCATAATTGAATGGCTTTCCACTTTACAAAAGGGAATAAAATTAGGGGACGAACTTGCAAAAAAAATTGTGTGAAATTATGCTTATAACATTGACATAGACACCTCGATTACCAGTTTATGCGTGCTTACACAAGAAGAGATTGGTGAAAATTTTATCCCATTCTTCCAAAGATGGAGAAGTCTAGCAAGTCATTGCCATATTGACATACTTGAGAAGGAAAAAGTTGACATGTTTGTCCAAACACTCCTAGGACCATTGAAATATGGCTTGCAAGTCCACTGCTGCGCAACCTTCACAAACTTAGTCGAAAAGGGTGTCCAACTTGAGAAGACCCTTATTGCTAAAGGAGAACTAAAATATGGCCCTAAAAACATGAACACGAACCCACCTACATACAAGAGTAAATATTGGGTCAAGAATAAACACATTACCAATGATGGCGTTGTGGACACTAAGATGGTAAACACGACAGGTCCAGTGCTTACCCTTAAAGGAGCTCAGCCACAAAATAGATCAATGACTACACCGACACCTTTGGCCAGTATCATTCAAAATAATCAGAGTCAAGGACAACCCTGTCAGAAAAGGTAATTCCTGAAGAGACGTACATATACTACCTTAGGGGAACCAATCAAAGACGTCCTTAAGAAGATCCTTCAAAATGGTCTCATCACACTAGAGGACCCTAAGCCATATGACCTAGGACAATTTAAACCATCATGGTGGGATGACAACACTTTATGTGATTACCACCAGGCTAAAGGGCATAAGACCTCTTCTTGTTGACAACTAAGAAATATTGTACAAAACCTCATTGAAAATCGCACAATTGAATTGGGTGGGCCACAATTTGCATCAAACACAGACCATACTATTCAAAAAACCCACTGTAATACCATGGTTCAAATAATCCCTTCACATCAGGTTCACCAATGTAACTAAGAGAAAATTCTAGGTTAGCAGATTAGTAGCTAAATAAACCAAAACCCAAAGTAAATAATGAAGCACAAAGGAGGAAAACATGAAAACAAAGAGAGATACCACCTTGAGTCTTCAACCTCCATGATTGACCTCCATTACACCTTCTCTATTTGCTACAATATGTAATTTTCCCTTAGATTTTTTGTGAGCAATATGTGACAATGCCAAGACCAAAGCAAATATTGAAGGATTTGATGATAAAATGCAATACTATGCAACTATGCAACTAGTAAGCAACTCTAAACTATGACTAAAGTATGCCAAAATGCCAAGAGAGATGAAGTATGCCTAAGACAAGAGCTAAGATGACATAAAATTGCAAGAGCATGAGATGACAAGATTGCAAGAGATGTCTAAATGAGACCAAAATTGCCATTTTATAGAAAATACTTTTTTGAATGAATGGCCAAGATTGAAGATTGACAAGTGCCCTAGAATCAATGGACGAGATTCAATGTGAAACCCACAATTAGGGTTAGGGCAATATTAGGTCAAATTTGAAATGAGTGGACAAGATTTAATTTGAGAAAAACAAATCAAGGGTTGAAAATGCATGTGACAAGGAGATAAGAATGGTACAGAAAAAGAGAGAGCTGGAAAATCAAATAATATTAGAAATTACTTTATTTATGGAGGAAAATTACTATTTTGAATTAAATATTAATTTAATTCAAAAGGTGGGGTCATATGACAATAAATAATTAATTTGAGTTATTTACTAAAAGAGGGAAAATTAGAAAGTGGGACCATTTTAAATAAATAATTTTATTTAAAATGGGGAAAATGCCAAGGTGGACAATAATTAAATAAATTAAAGAATTTATTTAATTATAAGAAGACATTAAGGAATTAATGACATATTTAAATAAAGAAATAAAATTTATTTATTTAAATAATCAGGAAGAATTAACGGACCAAGATAATTAAATAAATTTAAGAATTTATTTAATTATGGAAAGACATAAGAAAATTAGTGACGCATTTAAATAAATAAATAAAATTTATTTATTTAAATAATCAAGAGGAATAAAGACATGAATTAATTAAATAATTATGAATTATTTAACTAATGGTTGAAAGTGGACCAAGGACATAATTAAATGTTTTAATTATGCTAGGAAGAAAATGGCGACAATAGAGCTTGCAAGCCTAGGTCATTTTTATGTGCCTACAATCACCATAGTGAAATGCCTCATGAATATCATGATACAAATGAGCTAGCACACAAGGTCCCCATACATAGATAGTACCGTTCTCCATCATCATATCGATGATAATACCCCAACCAACTAGAAATCTCTAAGATCTCCTATCTAGCATCAAAGGCCCTATGATCAAACCAACTAGAACAATAACCATACCATTTGTCTCATTCAAGAATGGATTCAAGTTGATCTCTGAATCTATAATGGCTCATTGCTCGACACCAAGTAGTCTTTGCATCGCCAGTGTACCTCTCCTGATGTCATAAACAACAAGCTCACCATGAATCAGAATATGCAAGATCCTCCAAATGTCCTTGAGAGTGATGGTACACTCCCATGTAGGAAGGTGAAAGGTGGCTATCTCAGATCTCCAATGCTCTACAAGCACTGTCATCATAGCTCTATGAGATTAAATCTTAGACATGTAGGTAATGTGCCTCAAACCAACAACGTCTAGGAAATCCCTCTCTAGCTCTTGGAAATGGGCTATCTAATACAATATCCATTGACTTTGCTCCCTATTTTGAACAAGCCAATTGAGAGGGGGGTTTGTAGCAACTTTAACCTTTAAAAACTCTCACTAGAAGTTAGATCAACTAGCATTCATAAAACCCTTACTCTGTTAATGTGTTTAATTACTAAATGCAAAAATAGAAACTGAAAGTAATAAAACCATGCACACAATAACACTAGATTTACGTGGAAAAACCAATGAGAGAAAAACCATAGTGAGTATTAGCTCACAATATAAGAAATTCCAAAACCAAGTACAAAGGCTCACTGCCAAGATAGGACACACTATCTAATAAGGGATCACTACCATAGAATTACAAAGAAGATAGAAAAGGATCATTACAGAGAGAAAACTATCTCAATGCAATAATGATTCCACCATAATTCACTCACACACTTGAGAAATGCTTGAAAGATAGAGTACACCTTTAGCTCACTGCCTTTAGGAACTCAACACTTGAAACTCACATTGATCTGTTCGAACTCACATCACACACACTATTTTGCATCTATCTTTCCATTCACCAACATCTCAACTTGTATTTATACCACCTTCAACCTTGAAACCCATCCAAGGTCAGCCATACATAATTTGCATTTACAAATTCAAATTAGGTCAGCATAAAAACATTCTACAGTAGAATTAGAATGAGAGTGAACCAAACATATACTTAATGAGGAACTAAATAATTCCCAACATGCCTCAACATGCTTTCATGAACTTTGTAAGTAGTGTTTAACACAAGGTCGGCCAACACTTATACAAAACACATAAAACAATTAGGCACACACATTCTTAACATGATCCAATCTTTTTGGATAATAAAATTTGCTTGAATGCAACCTTATCAACTTATTCTCATAACCACAAGTCATGAAACCAAAATTTGAAGAAATCTAGAGCAACTACATTTCCCTCAGACCACATCCAAACACACTAAAATGCACAATTCATATACTAGTGAAAAACTCTCACACTATACAACAATCCAAAATCCCAAATTTTGGATATAGAAACTACCAACAACCATGAACAATATGTCAATATTGCACAAGCATAGAAGCAATACAAAGCACATCTCAAAGCATACATTGAATACCTGCATGATATTGTTTTCCTTAATTATCAAACTTTCTCAAAAGCGCTTGAAACCCAAGTACCAAAGACATCATTGTAGCAGATCACTTCACTCTAACACACCTCATACATAGCAGCATAAAGATAACTCCATGTACTCATATTACTTCAACTATACATGCACAATCTACAAACCTTCTTTATTACAATTTTCTCAATATCCTCAACATATATAATCAATATCCAACTTTCATACACATAGTTGACATCAATGACAACAATAACCAATTGAAATCAATGACAACACCCTCATACTTGCAACAATCTCCCCCTTTTTCATTGATGGCAGCACATGATGTGAAAAAAAAACCATCAAAGACAACACAACAACTCTAAACCATCAATTTTAGGATTTTACTTTATTTGTACCTATGTAGATAAAAAATTTCACATGATTCTTTCCCCCCCTTTGAAATCAATGGTAAAGGAAAAAGATTTTTTTACATTGTTCTCCCCCTTTGTCACCAAGAACATAACCAGCACTAAATACTCCCCCTTTAGAGTACACCTAATCAACTGCTCAATGACAACATAAGACACTACCTGCTCCCCCTGAGAGGTAGCCACCAAACATCAATCATAGAAAAAAGATAGATCCATAGATCCATCGGACTGATGCATCTCCATATGCATCTAGTTCAAGAAAGGAGGGGAAATAACCCCTAACTTCTCCTAGAGATATTCAATTTAGTATCTTTAGGAAGAGCCCTAGTAAATATGTTAGCAATCTAATCCCTTGTAGGTACATACTCAAGCTTTACTTCATTCTCAATAACGTTCTCTCTCAAAAAGTGATACTTAATAGATATATGATTTGTCCTTGAGTGTATCACTAGATTCTTTGAAATATTAATTGCACTTGTATTATCATAGAAAATAGAGATGGGATCATCATACATTACTCTGATATCCTTCAATTCCTATCTCATCCACAAAACTTGTGTGTAGCAAGATGTTGTAGCAATATACTTAGCCTCTGTAGTGGATAAGGAAACTGAATTTTTCTTTTTACTTAACCATGATACCAATCTATATCCAAGAAAGAATGCACCACCATTTGTACTTTTTCTATCATCATTACAACTTTCCTAATCTATATCTATATAGGAACTTAGTGTAAAATTAGTATCCCTAGGATACCATAAGCCATAATTTGGAGTGCCATTTAGATATTTGAATATCCTCTTGACAATTGCAACATGTTTTCCTTTAGGATCTTCTTGAAATCTAGCCACAAGACAAACTGCATGCATGATATCCAATCTGGTAACAGTTAAATACAACTGTCCTCCAAACATTGATATGTATTTTCTCTAATTGACCATAGGGGAATCATCTTTTTTTACTCAATTTGTATCTAGTTACCATAGGAGTGCATATCTATTTGGAACCATCCATCCCAAATTTCTTCAACATTTATTTTGCATACTTTGATTGTGAAATAAAAATCCCTTTGTTTGTTTGATTGATTTGTAGTAAAAGGAAGAAATTCATCTCATCAAACATAGACATCTCAAACTCTTTTTGCATCTCTTCAGCAAACATCTTACACACAGTTTCTTTACCTCCAAAAATAATGTCATCCACATACACAACTACTATCAAGATCTTTTCATCTTCAATTTTGAAATATAGATTGCTATATGTCATACCTTTGTTGAAACCTTGTTGAATCAAATATTTTTCCAATCTTGCATACCAAACTCTAGGATCTTGCTTCAAACCATATAAAGTGTTTTGCAATCTACAGACCATATCTAAATGATCTAACAACTGGAATCCCTCTAGTTGTTCCATGTAGACTTCTTCTTCCAACTCACCATTCAAAAATGTAGACTTCACACCCATCTGATAAACTTTAAAATCCTTATGAGCAATAAATGCCAAAAAAAATCTGATAATTTCCATTCTAGCCACCAAAGAAAATTTCTACTAAAAATATATACCTTCCACTTGTGGCTAGCCTTTACACACACAAGCCTTTCCTTGTTTCTTACCACTTCTCCATTCTCATTTAGTTTGTTTCTGAAAACCCACTTACTTCCAACTATGTTTTTTTATGCTAGTCTAGGGACCAATTCCCAAGTTTGATTCTTCTCAATTTGCATAAGTTCCTCTTCCATTGCTTTCGTCCAATTCTCATCTTTACATGCCTCACTCACTATCTTAGGCTCAACTTCAGAAAGTAAGCAATAATTTACCTCAACTTCAATAGCTCTGCTTCTAGTCAATACACCTTTCCTCTTGTCTCCAATGATCTAATCTTCTAAATGATTCTTTTGCACATACTTACGGGTTTTAAGAGCCTTTTTTGGAGCTTCTTCTTATTCATTCTGATTTTCTTATTCTTCAACATCTTCTTCTACTTCTCTACAATCAAGTTCATCTGATACATATCCGTTAACTTTAATTGAATTCTTCAATTCTTCATCAACCTTGAAATTTGTGCTTTCTACAACCTTTCTTAGCCTTTTATTAAAACATTTGTAAGATTTTATTCTAGTAGAGTATCCAAGGAAAATACATTCATTACATATAGCATCAAACTTTTCTAGATTATCTTCATCTCTTCTAATATAACATTTGCTTCCAAATACCTTGAAATACTTGACAGTTGGAATTCTTCCACACCATAGCTCATAGGGAGTCTTAGTGTTATTAGATTTTGCTTGAACTCAGTTGAATACATAAATAATATTGTGAATTTCTTCTCTCTAGTAAACTTCTGGTAGACCAACCTCTATTATCATTGATCTAGTAGCTTCTTAAATTTTCTTGTTTTTTTCTTTCAGCAACTCCATTCTATTAAGAAGTTATAGGGGCAGAAAATTTTCTTCTTATTCCACATGCTTCACAAAACATATTAAACTCATTGGAGGTGAATTCACCACCTTTATTAAATATCAAATATTTTATTTTCAAATTTACTTCATTCTTAACCATTGCCTTAAATGCCTTGAATTTTTCTAATGCATTAGATTTCTCTCTAAGAAAATTAACCCATGTCATTCTATAGTAATCATCAATAAAAAGCATAAAATACCTATCACCTTGTAGACTTCTCACCCTTGCAGTACCACAAAGATCTGTATGAATCAATTCCAATAGTCTAGTAGTAGATTGTTCCTTTGACCTAAAGTTTTTTCTATCTTGCTTTCCAAACTGGCAGTCCTTACGGACTGCATTAACAGGTTTTGTAATCCTTGGTAAATCTCTCACAGCTTGTACTGCACTAATTCTCACTATGCTATCAAAGTTCATATGACACATCCTTTGGTTCCATAGCCAACTATCATTAATCTAAGACATAAATTAATGTCCATTGGTACCTTTAATTTGGTAAATGTTTCATTTATTCTTCTTACCAGCAATAATCACAGTTTTGTATCCTTTCTTGATTTCACATTTTTCATCCTCGAACACAAGATTATATCCCTTTTTACACATCTTTCCAAAAATCAAGAGATTATGTCTCAAACCCTTAACATAGTAGATACCATTAGTATTATGCTTGCCATCAAAACTGATTGAACCTTTCCCACAAATCTTAGCACCATAATCATCTCCAAACTTAACTAAACCTCCATCATATTTCTCAAGTTTAACAAACTTACTTTTTTCATTGACTATGTGATTTGAGTAGCCAATATCAACAATCCAGTAGTTCTCTTCTTGTTTAGCATGAAGAGCAAAGACCATAGTACCTTCAAATTTCCCTAGAGCACTTTCCTTCCCACATCTTCCAATGTTAGAAATAGTAGATTAATATTTTAAAGCTAGGAACAAACATTCATTATCATCAAAATCTCCAAAATCACTCTTGTCATTAGAAATACCAGAATTTTCATTGACATAATATGCTCTTTTGATCATCTTTCTTTTATTTTCATTATCTTCTATATGTTTGTTTCTTCCAGCTCTTTTATGACATCTCAAAGCATAATGATCTATTCCACCACAACTAAAACATTTGAATAAAAATTTACCTTGATACTTACCATAGCCCTTTTTCATTCTTCTTACAAAATTTGTTTCCACTTCATAAAAAATGTCTTCATCCAGATCTTCCACTTTTTCAACCTTGAATGTAGTTTTTGTCTTTGTTCCATTTTTCAATCCAAGATTTCTCATTTCAGATAAATTTAGAGTACCAATGAACTGATCTTTATTATAAGTATTATAATACATGATTTCCTCTATAACAAATACCTTTTCACTATATATATTAGGGAGAGTTTTGAGTACCTTCTTCACTATCCTAGATTAATCTATATGTGCACCAAGTCCTCTCATTCCACCTACTAGATCATATACTCTCTGCATGTAGGATTTTATGTTCTCATATTTGTTTTCTAGAATGCATAGTCAGTGCCATCGAACTTAGGACACTCAATAACAATCTTGCTTACCATCTCAGACCTTCCTTAAGTGGTTAAGCTATTCTCCAAGGAACCTCACTCTAATACCAATTGTTGAACAAGACAAATGAGAGGGGGGGTGAATTAGTTGTAACAACTTTAACCTTTAAAAAATCTCACTAGAAGTTAGATCAACTAGCATTCATAAAACCCTTACTTTGTTAATGTGTTTAATTACTAAATGCAGAAACATAAATTGAAATTAATAAAACCATGCATACAATAACACCAGATTTATGTGGAAAACCCAATGAGGTAAAAACCACGGTGAGGATTAGCTCACAATATAATAAATTTGAAAACCAAATACAAAGGCCCATTGCCAAAAAGGCTCACTACAAGACAAGATACACTATCCAATAAGGGCTCACTGCCACAAAATTACAAAAAAGATAAAAGAGGATCATTATAGAGAAAAAATATCTCAATGCAATAGAGATTCCACCACCATTCACTCACACACTTGTTGGCATACTTGAAAGATAGAGTACACCTTCAACTCATTGCCTTTAGGAACTCAACACTTGAAATATGCATTGATTTGCTCGAACTCATATCACACACACTATCTTGCCTCTATCTCACATCTATCTTGTAATTCACCAACATCTCAAATTGTATTTATACCATCTTCAACCTTGAAACCCATCCAAGGTCAACCATACACAATTTACATTTACAAATTCAAATTATTTCGGCGCCAAAACATTCTACGATGGAATGAGAATGAGGGTAACCCAAACATATATTTAATGAGGACCTAAATAATTCCAAACATGCCTCAAAACACTTCCATGAACTTCGCAAGTAGTTTTTAACAAAAGGTCGGTCAACATCCATGCAAAACACATAAAAAAATTAGGCACACACATCCTTAACATGATCCAATCTTCCCAAGTAACAAAGTTCACTTGAACACAACCTTATCAACTTATTCTCAAAACTGCAAGTCATGAAACACAAATTTGAATAAATCCAGAGCAATTACATTTCTCTCAGACTATACCCAAACACACTGAAATGCACAATTCATATACTAGTGAAAAACTCTCACACTGTACAATGATCGAGAAGCCCAAATTCTAGATATAGCAACTACCAACAACCATGAATAATATGTTAGGATTGAACAAGCATAGAAGCAATATAGAGCACATCCCGAAGCATGCACTGAATACCTACATGACACTGTTTTCCTTATTTATCAAACTTTCTCAAAAGGACTTGAAACCCAAGTACTAGTGACATCATTATAGCACATCAATTCATTCTAACACACTTCAAACATAGAAACATAAAGATAATTCCATGTACTCGCAACACTTCAACTATACATGCACAACTTGCAAACCTTCTTTATTACAATTTTCTCAATATCCTCAACATATATAATCAATAACCAACTTTCATACACATAGTTGACATAAATGACAATAGCAACCAATTGACATCAATGACAAAACCTTCATTCTTGCAACACCCTAGACTGAAGAGGATGTAGTGTGGCCTGTAAGAATTCAACCCACAACATCAAAATTTTGCTAAAAATTAAGTCAAGGAACCTAAATCTATAGTCAAAACTAGCTAAATCAAGGTTTTCAACAAAACTAAGTATCTATTGGGACAATAGTGGTTGGTTTTCACAATAGCAAGCTTGTTTCTTAACAATAGTGGTTGGTTTTCACAATAGCAAACTTGCTTATCAGAGAATAGTGCAACCCTATGACATTAGTGAAAAGGTCCTAAGAAACTAATCCACATGAGCAGATTTCACAATAGTGCTATATTTTGATAGTATCATTGCATTTTCACATTAACATTGGCTTTTTACAATAGTGGTTATCTCTAAACTACAGTAATGCTAAAATCATGACAATAGTGCTAATCCTTAATTCTAGCACTATTGTCTAACCTAACTTCAAGCATTAATTGCAAAAATGAAAAAAGTCAAAAGAAAAAGTTAGAAGTTTACATACTGCAACCCCCGCATTGGCTAGCCACTAGTACTAACAGACAACGTCTACTCAATGTGGTGCACTCAAAACCCTCACCATCGTCAATACAAATTTGTATAAGAAAATAACCATAGAGCAGAAATCACCTAGAGTTGAGTGTGCAAATGAGGGGTAAATGAACCCTAATTCCCTATTTAACCCCCCTAAACCCTAGGTTTTTACCCTTGACCCCCTCCTAGGTCATACTTGGAGCACCCTAGATCATCCTGAGCCTTAACCGAGACCCTTAGGACTAATTTTTCATCCTCTACACATCAGAACTAATCTTGAACCTTGTCACAAGCCTGACCTGATTTTTTTTTTTTTTTTGGCTAAGCTCTTGAGGGGGTAGCACAATGTCCTATCATCCTTCTATTGACTATCAAGGCACAATGGGGCATATTAAAAAAATTTCAATCTTGATCTGAGCTTCAAATTATTTGAAGCAATGTAGCAAGTAAATTGTGTCAAAGAGGGGCAAAATGTAGACATGTAAACATTCCTAACACATATTGCATATTCAAAACTACATTTTTCCATTGTTGGCATCATTAGCATCATTAACAACATCAATAATTCCCTTTTAACATCATTTCTATCATTTAACTCTATTCCTGTCTTTTAATTAAATAATCTTGAATTGTTTAATTAATTCACTATGTTATCACTAATTTAACCTTATTCCTCTAATTTAACCTTATTCCTCTTGATTAATTAATTAAATATTAATTATTTAATTATGTCGCTAACTTATCTTATTCTTCTTTTTTAATTAAATAGTTATCAATTAATTATTTAATTAAATATCAAACCCCCTTCTTATATTAAATAATTATTTTTAATTATTTAATTGACCTTTTTCATCATGCATAAATTAAATAATTATCTTTAATTATTTAATTATACTAATTCCCTTCGAAATATCTTGACTTATCTCAAACATCATCCATTAATAAATAAACATTTTATTTATCAATCAATCTTATCTATTGCACGTTCCTCAATTATTTAATTACCTCAATCATGCAAAAAGAAAACTCATCTTCTATCTCAATCTTATCTCGCACATTCTTCTAATAATTAATTAATTATTTAAATAATTATATCATGCATTAAATTCCCTCAAATATTAACTAGAACTCTCTTCCAGTCAACTAATATTGATTGACCACTCTTCTAATCAATCATTTCTAATACACTTCAATCAATATCTCATGCAACCAGTTAACTGGAATCCTACAGCCAATTGTAGTCAGTTAACTGGGCAATCAATTCTTCTCAATAATTCTTAGCCTTTGATCTCAAATCAGCACCTCTTAATCTAGACCGTTGATCTAATTTCCAAAAATATATAAAATAACCCTTCATCCTTCACATTCACTACCTATAATTTTCATAGCAAAGCCATGTTCTTTTGATTCTTGAGAAATTGATAATTATTTATCATAGCATCTAAGTCATCACATATTAAAGCTTTTTTGCAAATTATCATGGAGGCTTTGAGTTGAAAAAATCCCACATACTTTTCAACCAAGGTTACTCAACAGTAGAATGGTAAGGTTGTTTTGGTTTTGAATTCATTTATGTTTGATTTGATCATTTTACTTTTTTTGTGAATTCATAGCTTGTGATGATTGCATTTCATTGGTAAGTGGGTTTATTATTTATGTTTTTGATTTCTTTCATTGAATTCATTGTTGTATGCTCATTCCATATTTTCCCCTAACAATTAAAAACTAACAAAATACCTAACTCAAAAATGTTATAAGAAATTGCAAGATGATAGTTATTGGGTAAAAGCACAAAGTTGTGTCATACTTTTATAAAGCAATTTGTCAATTTACTGATCCAAATTTTTAATTTAAATCATTTAAAAGTGACATATATGTTTTGAATTTTGAAATGATGTTGTAGACATCTGAATTTGACCACCCCCATATGGTCAAATTCATCCCTACATTCTCCTATTCCACATCCCTAAACCATATTAATTAAATAACTTATTATTTAGTTAATACTTCATCCTAACCTAATGTCTCCTAAGGCATTTGATTAATTAAGTGAATACCTTACATTATTCTTCTCTAAATTAAATAAATAGTCCAATTTATTTAATTTAGTCACTTTATCCTCATGAATTAAATCAATTTTTAATTCATATTTTCTCTCTCCTCATGTCAACATCCTCCTACATTTTCCTTAATCTGGATTAGTCTAATTAATCTATGATTAGGATGTGCGCATCCCTAATCATCATTAGGGTCACATCCTCCATAATTTGCCACTTGCCTCTAATCCCCCCATTAGCCTATCTAATCCTTCATTTGCACAACTTTAATCACTAATTAAGCCTAACCTAATCCTCATGCCATTTATGGCATATTTCCTTAGTCAACTTTCACTAAATTCTTTCTTCATTTGGAGAAGTCATCTCCACCTTCTAAGGAATTTAAAATTCCTTTTTATTCTCCATATGCATTCTAGGTGGAATTTGTAATTCCCCTTTATTTCTCCAATACTTTTGGAGGAATAAGGGACCAATTTAAAATTCCTCTTCAATCCCAAGGTCAAGTCTCCAAAATCAAGAGAGATTTTAGAAGAATTTTTAATTCTTCTATTCTCACATCATCCCATAATGTGGGCAGATGAGACAAGACTCCCATTTTCCATGTCATATCCACATCACCTCTCCTCTTCCATAACACTCACCACATGGCCAATTGTGATGGCTTATGAATTCTCAACTCACCCTAGCCATTGATCTCACATCCCAAGATCAATCCTGGCCATCATTCATTTGGAGGCATTTCCCCTAAAAATGATTGATTTGGGCTCATTTTGATTAAGCACTCAATCAAGCAAACTTAGCACACTTATCCATTTTTACACCCAAGCTTTAAACCTTCATTGTTACAGCCACTTAGAGCACCCATTTTGTATCAAATCCATTACCCCTTTCCACCATTGCATTCCTCATCTCATCACCTTCATTTTGCACTAGGTTTTATGCCATTTTGCAAGCCAAGGAGCACATATTTTCAACAAATCAAGGGCCGACCAACTCATTAACTTGGACAAGGTAAAATGCTCTCTTTATCTTTTGTTTTGTTCAAGTTCAACTAGGCTAATCATTAAGGTGTTTTTTGTGTTTTTATTGTTTCTATTTCTTATTATTTTGCAATTTTAGACTAGAAATTCACCTACACATTTTTTTGGTATGCCCAGTGGGACCCACGTCACGGGTCTCTTTCATTGGTTTTTATTGTTTTAAATTTTGGTAGGTTCGAATTTAGACCACAGAGGCAAATCCGCCTTGACGGGAGAATATGCCTGACTCAGGGGTGGTCCTACATCTACTTAGGCAAACATGTATACACCATTGCAACAAAAAGGCAATTTCGTAACAAGCAAGTCAGATCTAGAATTTCAGAGGTGAACATGCTCGATAGTCTGAATAGGAGATCTTGCAAACTAAAGGGGTGATCCTACTTGGATCATAGAGGCAGAAATGCATACGCCTCTTCACCAGATAAGTGATATCGAACAAGCCCATTTCCTGAAAAGGCGATCCTATATCTTAGGGAAAGGCAAATTCACTCTACACAATGGTGGACTTGAGGTGATCTAGAACCTAGATTTTTTTTATTTAAGCTCTCATTTGATTGTGAATTTGGGTACTAATCAACTGACTTGTTTTTCTGCATTTGTGAGATTTTACTAATACTTGTGTAGCATATCGTTCCCCCAAGATCAGAGGTCAAACTACTAACTCGTGTATTGCAAGATGAGCGATCAATGCCCCTTAGTTAGATTGTGTATTGTTTTTCATACTAACTAGGCACACACAAATTTAATAAGAGGGTAAATTTACTTGTTTTCCATGTTTGGGAGCATGTTGTTGACTTATGCTCTCCCCTTGCATCATATGGTGATCTTGGGGATCAAAAATTGTAACTTGCTCTAGTCCAGTTGAGTCCACCTAGGAGTGCTAGTACGCGTATTCTCTCCCCTTGCACTATGTGCAAGCCTCGGGATCAAGAACGTCTAGCATTTCCTTCTCTTTAGGAGACCTTCTTGGGGATTTCATCACCCCAAGGGATGATCTCAACCACGTGTACCAGCGGGGTACATAAAGGGGGGAGAGCCAAAGTTGTACCCCAATCCAGTTATGTCATGTCTAACAGAGCACCTATACTAGGGTGATTCCTAGTTAAGGTGTGAAGGGTTGGTCCAAGTTTCCAGTACCTCACTGGGGCTCCCTATCTACACTTGTGATGGGCTGGTGTTCATGGTTGTTGCCTTATGCACCCTCCTATTGTATCGAGGACTCCCTAGAGAGCCTATTTAGCCTAGATAGGACCCATGTTCAGTCATGGTTTGGTGTAGTGCAGGGATTGTGGATGGCACCCCGAAGTTACTCACCATGTATTCCCTTGGGTAGAGATAGAAATCCTTGTGTTGAACTACAATAGTTCTCAAGTGAGAGAGTGAAGGTGAGCCTGTGGTGTTTGTTGATGACCCTATGCCACTAAATCTCTAGCTATTTACCCTCACAAGAAAGGGTTCTCCAAAGAACCACCTTAGTATCACAGAGTATTAACCTTGGGGTACCCCCTCAAGGTGGTGGTCCTACATCAAGTTTTTAATCCTTTATTACTAATTTTAGACTTGTGTTGTCTAGAATGTCCTTTTGTGAGATACTAGTGCTTGTCTTCAGTCTGAGTTAGTACCAACTCATTGCTTATTTCTTGTTGTTTGCATCCTTTTCCATAGTCTGCCCCTACCCTCAGTGGAAATTTTGCTTCTTACATGGGTGAATTTTCCTTGTGGATAGGAAATCCTACCCTGAAAAGGATGAATCTATGTTAGAGTCAAGTCTACTCATCCAGATAGGTGAACTTGCTTTTGTTAGGGGTAAATTTTTTGGTGGGTCTCTTATATAGGTGACCTGACATCCACTTGTTCCTTGAATAGGAAATCCTATCCATAGCATAGGCATTTTCATTTTTGAGTTACCTAGTCCATTCGTACATCCCCTAGAATAGGTCAATCTTTGTTCCACATGAGTGATTCCACATCCAGTCCATACCTTTCTCATTCATACATCTAAAGAGATAGGTGATCTTGCTCCCCCAATAGGCATTTCCACATCTTTTCTATATCGCTGAAGAGAGGGGCGATCCTAAAATCTAGATAGGAAGGTTTGTGTTTTCGAGAGCTGATCCCATACCCACCTGTCCATACTGAGTCATGTTTAGGTGATCTTGCTATTTTTTTTGCAATCCTAAGAGTCCACACCGTACATTCTAAGACAGGCGAACCCGTGAACTTTAGAGGGGCGTACCTTCTATACACAGGGGCAAACATGTGACCTTCTAGATAGGCGATCCTGAGATCTGAACAAGCGAATCCACTACCCACAAAGGTGAATCTGCCTCCCATACAAAAACCAGAGAGTGAACCCTCTTAACCACTAAAAGCTTATTGTTTCCCGAGTCCATTCTTGTGATCAAATAATTTTTATCATCCATCCATCTGCAATCGTCATTTTTATGCATCTACATTTTTCAAAAGCCATCTCGAATCTTCAATCAAATTACATAGGTTCATCTTAAGGAATCCCTAGGTAACACATCCATCATCGATTCATCAATACGAATCCCTTAGACATCATTTTAGGTGATTTTATCTAGTTAGGTTAGGCAACTGACCCTAATGATTATCATCCACACTTACTTAGGATTGCCATCTGTCCTGAGTTAGTAATCCTTTTGCGGCTTTATCAATCTACTTCCATCTCGAGGTATATTTCACATTGTAATCATCATCTTTATCATATGATCCAATCATTATCATCCCACATCATCTAGTTGAACTCTTAAACCTAGTTTGGAGTTGATCCTATCAATCCAATCTAACTCATCATCCAATCCAATCAAGTTGTTAATCTAATCCAATCCTATCAAATCAGTAATCCATAATCATCTTAACAATCATCCCATTAATCAATCAATCCATCATTCTAGTAAGATTTTAAGTCATCATCTAGGACACCACTTAAGTGCATCTTAAAGCTTAGTGTCATCTTAGTCTTTTATTCATCTACACTTATAGGCCCATTACCACTTGATCATAGGAAAGGAAACTCATGGAACTACAACAATCCCAAGGTGTTCAGCCTCAACACACTCTGAATCCACCCCCTAACAGTTGATCTTTGCAATCTGATATTGAAGTTCATCCTCGCCCTTCCATCGAGGAAGGCATGGTTAATAAACCTGAGTTGACTATTGATGAATATCTTAGTGATCCTCCTAATGTGCAAATGATTGTTGTCTTCTTACTGAGAATGGGGATAAAATTCTTGCTCAATTGCTCATGGTGGGTACCAAGCCCCCACTAGGGTTTGATATCTCACAATATGTCAATATTACACCCCCACCTCTAACACAAGATCCAAAAAGTTCTCACGTAAATCTAGGATCATTAATCCCTCAAGTCCCCCAAGTTGCTCCACATGATACATGGTACCAACCTGGGTTCGGTAATGATGTCTGTTATTAAATCCCACCCTCACCTATTTAGATTTTTGTCATGGGTGCAACACCTGATCCCAACAATCCTCAAGGCCCTAGTCCTAACAATCTTCAAAGTTCTACTAATCCTCAAGGTCAAACCAATCTACAAGCACAAGCCAATCCTCAAGGTCCTGACCCAATTAATTCGTATGGTAGTAACTCTCAAGGTTTTATCCCTATGCCTTCCATACCATCTGTGACACCACATCCACCTAATCAATCAAGTTAGTCATCAGGAAATATTGGGGGAAATGCATGTAATCCTTTTGCCTCCGCACCTCCTCACATCCCTCTCATATGCACCACAACAAAATTTATTGCCTAATCCTAGTATCTCTATCCCATAGCAACCGCCTTACCAACAATCCCACATCAAACTCAAGGTAGCCCATCACAACCTCCACACCAAACTCAAATCCCATCATAGCCTCCACATCAAACCCAAATCTTGTCACAATCTCAACAACCACATTATCAATCCCAAATATTGTCATAGCCTCACCAATCCCAAGTCAATCTACAATCACAACAAGTACCCTCACAATCCCAAGGCAACCCTGCTACCCAAAATCAATATTACTTTCAACCCCCACCTCACCATTTATTGCCTCACTATCACTAATTGCCTCCGCATAACACATATTACTAGTTGCCTCCTCCACCAGGCACACCTAGGCCACAACATACCACCCCAAACACTAATCCTAATTACTCATACTATAATCAACAACCCTCATCCCAACAGTAGCCACAAAAAAACACCTATTATCAACAATCTAATCTGCAACAGCCTCCATACATACCCCAACAACAACCCACTTATGATTATCACTTTAATCCCAATTATTCATACTACAATCAATAGGCCTCATCCTAGCAGCAGGGTGCCTCCTCATCATATTACCAAGCCCCTCCATCACACTAACAAATCTATATCAATCCTCAATCCACATATGTGAAGCAATATCAACAAATCCCTTTACATCCACCTCTGGGATCATATGATCACACCATTCCACCTCCATTGTCACCATATTAGCAATATGTCCCATATGATCAATCCAATCCAGCAAGTCCTTCCTCATCAATACCAATTAATAAGGAGTGGGAAGATATGAAAGCCACTCTAAAAGACTTGCAAGTTGGTACATCCAAGAAGTCCTTCAAGTTTGAGGACATTTGTCCTTATCCGTTTGACTCATCTATCTCACTCGTCCCCTTTCCTAAACATTTTGAGATGTTGTAATTTGATAAATACAAGGGAAGGGGTGATCCCAGAAACCACTTGCAAGAATTGTATATGCATTTCTAAGAAGTCCTACATAATGATAACTATCTCCTTAGGTTGTTCCCTAGGAGCTTAACGGGACAAGATCTAGATTGGTTCATGGGTCTTCCAAAGGGGTCAATTTCTTCCTTTTCTAATTTGTAAGAGAATTTTGTTGCACACTTCTACTTCAACCTAGAGAAGGAAACAAACACATTAGATCTCTTAAAGGATAAACAACATGAGGGAGAAACATTCACAAGCTACCTGCAAAGGTGGCGAGCGCTTGCCAGCCAACTCAAGTCTAGTCTTCCTCATAAAGAGTTAGTAACCATCTTTGTTGCAAAATATCACCTTGAACTAGACCATAACCTATGTCTCCATAGTGTTACCACCTTCGTAAAGGTCATTGAGAAGGGTACTACCATTGAAAAGGCCCTTATTGCTAAAGGTCTAATCAAAATCTTCAAGGAAGATAAAGATAAATCATCTAGAGATAAATCTCGCTATTGGAACAAGAACAAAAATGTTGTCAATGATGGTGTCACTGACACTAAACACATCCAAGTATCTAGCACTTCAAAAATATCACAATATTCCAATCCCCTACAATTAGTTTCCAATGTCATATTCGTACCATAGGTGCACCCCGTCCTCCTCCACAGTCCAATCAATACAATCAAGAGAATAATAAACACACATTCACTCCTTTGGGAGAGTCCCTAGATGTCATCTTCAAGAGGTTGCTCCAAGTGAATTGTGTGGTTACTTATCCTATGACAAATCCTTTTGATGAGTCCAAGCCCAAACCCACCTGCTATAGAGAGAATGAGTATTGTGATTATCACAAGATCAAAGGTCTCTCCACTAACAAATGCCAGGGACTTAAAGGTTACATCCAAGATCTCATAGATTGAGGAGACATCATAATGGATGAAAATCAGGCCACTTTGTCCAATGCTCAATTACAAATATATCAAAACACCTTTCCTAAACACAACCAGGGTCCAAGTACCTCCAACGCAAACAATGGGGCCAATAATAACAGCTAAAATAATAGCACAAATAATGTTAGCTATAAAATGTACCATATAAATATGAGAACATTATTATGTGCATCACCCAATGAGAGCCTCTTGTATCCATGATCTGTGTCAAAGGAAAATACCCCCAATACGCTATTACTACTCATCGTACCCACATATCAGTTCTTGGGCCTTCCACCTCATCTCAACTAGTTCTTGGGAGCTCACCATACAATATCCTTGATCATCTTGGTAAGACTCCCACCCAAATATCCATTCTAGATTTGCTAAGGTCTTCTCTAGTCCACCAAGAGATCCTTACAAAATCTCTACAGGATACACATGTGCTAAATGGCATTGATCCTACCCAACTCCAAGCTTTAGTAGGACATTTGTCATCCACCTATCAGCTAGGATTCAACCAAAATGATATGTCATTGATTGATCCATCTCATAACTATGCCTTACACATCAAGGTCCTAGTCACCCGTCATAAGGTAAAATAGGTCTTGGAAGATAATGGCTCTACCCTCAATCTATGTACATTAAATTTTATAAAATAGGTAGGGTATACTCATGTTGACCTGGATAATCAAACCATTACCATTAAGGCATAGGACAATGCAGAAAGGGACTCAAAAGGTATTATTTGTCTTCCTATCCAGGTTGGTCCCATTGTGCAATATACTACCTTCCATGTCCTTAATCTGAATTTTCCATACAACCTTCTCCCTAGTTGACCATGGATCCATGCCATGCAAGTCATTCCATCCACCTCTCACCAATGCTTGAAGTTTCCGTACAATGGGGTCAAAGTAACTATCCATGTAGATCTCCAACCTTTTGAGTATTGTTGTGCTCTAGAAGCTTCTTTCCCACATTCTCGATATTTTCTAGGAGTTGAAGTGGGAGATCCTCAGGCATCATCATACATTCCATCATCTAATCCATCCTCCAATCAAACATACAATGCAATATCCACTCCATCCACTACATGTGATTTGACCATTACCAAAGTCCATATCATTGACAAAGGTTGTGGAGAATATGAGATGTGTAAAACTCTTAATGTGGCAATAATTCCTCCATCTCCATGCACCTATGGTCAAAATTCTTAGTTTGCATCGAAGGAATAATTGAAGACCAAAACCCATAGCTCCAAGAATGTTAGTTCTACCACTTTCTAGTCTCTAGGAACACTACAAGATCAGGCAGATGAAGACATCATTCAATGATTCTATAGAGAGGAACTTGAGCCTTCACCCCCTCTTATTGAATATTTCCAAGAGGTTTATCCCCATGATTCTAAGCTAGCAGAAAAATACAACTATCAAGGGGGAGGTCTTGGTGTAGCAGAACATGGAAGATTACATCCCATTGAAACACCACTATGACCTAAACATTTGGGCCTAGGCTATGAAAAGAAGCAAAAGTGGTCTGCATCATCCACTAGCACCTTGAATAATGTAAACTTGGATAAATATTTTCTTGAGGACATACCCAAAGAAGAGGCAATAATGCTCTCATACGATGATGTATATCTTCCTTCCCTCTTTGATTCCACCTCAATCCTTTCCATTAGCCTTTCACTCCATCATCCTAACCTTATTGATTGGGACCTACGAGGGAGTGTGCCAATTGAAATTTTCCCTTCAGAGGAAGCCTACATACATCTTATGGGATTGGGGGAAGATGAACACCCTAACAAAAAAATAAAGAGAAACAACACAAAAATGATTCATCTAGTGAAAATCTCCCTGAGGTACTTCTTGATTCGTCAAAAGTAAAAATAAAGGGTGTATCCACTAGTGAAAACCTCAATGAGGTGCTAGAGGATGGAGATGTTCATCTTCCCCTTATTGGAGCTCACTTATTTGAATAATCTTCAATCCTAATTGAGGAAACACAAGAAGTCAATCTAGGCACAAAAGAAGAACCCAAGATCACCTATGTGGCAAAGCCATTTTTTGAGGAAGAGTATCCTATCATTGTCAATTTGCTCAAAGAAGGTATTATCAATTTTGCATGTTCCTATTCAGATATGCTAGGATTGGATCCTGTATTGGTTGTAAACCATCTTGATGTCTATTCGGATACAAATCCAGTTAAATAGAAGCTCAGGAAAATGCATCCCCAACTAGCCTTGTTAAAAAAGAACTAGAAAAACTATTAGCAACTAGTTTCATTAGGCCTATTGATTACTCTGATTGGATATCTAATATAGTGCATATGGCTAAACCTAATGGGAACATTAGAAACTGTACAAACTTCTGGGATCTTAATAAAGCTTGCCTGAAGATGATTTCCTACTTCCTAATATTGACATGTTGGTAGATCTCATAGCAATAAATTCCATGCTATACCTCATCGATGGCTTCTCAGGCTATAATCATATTGGAATTGCACCTAAAGACCAACACAATATTGCATTCACCAACCCTTAGGACACTTTCTATTACAATTTCATTCCCTTCAGTCTCAAGAACGTAGGGGAAACTTATCAACGTGCAATGATAGTAATCTTCCATGACCTCATCCACATTATAATGGAAGATTATGTTGATGATCTACTAGGGAAATCCAAGACAAGAGAAGACCATCCTAAGGTCTTGAGATAAATTTTTGATCAGTTAGAATAGTATATGCTACGCTTGAATCCAAAGAAGTGTGTTTTTGGCATCACATCTGGAAAATCATTAGGATTCATTATATTAAGAAGGGGTATCGAGGTTGATCCAACAAAAGTAAAAGCTATAATAGAAATGCCCCCTCCCAGAAATCTCAAGCAGTTGAGAATCCTACAAGGAAAATTATAGTCTATCAGGCATTTCATCGCTCAACTTGCTGATAAATTCCAGTCATTTACACCTCTTACATAAGTACATAACTTTCAAATAGGATCCCCAGTGTCAGCAAGGCTTCAATAAGATCAAGGAGTATCTATCCAACCCACCGATCTTAATGCCTCCTATTCTAGGTAAGCCACTACTACTATATATTTCAGCCACTTTAGTTGCACTAGGGGCATTACTGGCCCAACATGATGATTTTTCCAAAGAATGTGCCATCTACTATATCATCCATACACTTTTGGGCTATGAGCTGAACTACTCCCCCATGGAGAAGGCATGCTTAGCTATTGTCTTTAGTTCACAAAAGTTGCATCACTATATGCTTAGTCATCCTATCAAACTAATATAAAAATTTGACCCACTCAAATATTTGTTTTCAAAAATATCATTAACTAGTAGCATGGCCAAGTGGGTTATGCTTCTTAGTGAGTTTTATATAGAATATGTGGATCACAAGGAAATCAAAGGAAAAGTAATAGCAGATCAATTAGTTGATGCTCCTTTGGTAGGTGCATATCCTTTAGTAGTAGAATTTCCTAATGAATCATTTCTCATAGTCTCAGAACTAGACACATGGACATTATACTTTGATGGGCTATACACTCACAATGGAGCCGGTGCGAGTATTCTTTTTGTCACCCCTCAAGGTTACTATAGCTCAAAGTCATTTAGGTTAGCATTCCCATGCACAAATAACATTGTTGAATATGAAGCTTTAATAATAGGACTTAGAATTGTAGTGCAATGGAATATCACTCGCCTTCGTATTTTTGGCAATTCTCAATTCATAATCAAATAGTTTAATGATGAGTTTCAAACCAAGGATGATAAGCTTATTCCTTATAAAAACATGGTGGATGATTTTAAGAAATACTTCACCCATATCCAATTTGATTAGATCCCTAGAGTACATAATAAATTTTTTGATGTCATGGCTATAATTTTTTCTCTCATCGACATGCCTAAAGACTAAATGGATTGTGAGTTCCTAGTAGAACAACTATTAATCCCAATGTACGATATTCCAAACAATGAAATGGTTTGTGACATCATGGGTCCCCAATCACCTTGGTATCATGACATTTATGCCTATTTACGTGACAACATCCTACCACCCAACCTCACCTGTAACCAATGCAAATTCTTCATCCAATGCACTTCCTAATACATAATTGTCAGAGATACACTTTATCATAGAGGGTATGATGGTACTCTCCTTCGGTATCTAAACAAATTGGAATCTCATGTTGCATTAAACAAAGTGCATAGTTATGTTTTTTGGTCTCATTCTAATGGGATGGCCTTGGCGAAGAAAATTCTCAAAGCAAGATATTACTGGCCCACTATGGAGCATGATGCTTGTGAGTTTGTGAAGAAATGTGTACCATGCCAAAAACACACAGGTTTAATTCATGCTTTTGCATAGGATTTACAACCTATCATTGCATTGTGGCCTTTCTCACAATGGGGTCTCAATTTAATCAACATTATTTATCCTCCCTCATCCGATGGCCACACCTTCATAATAACCGCCACTGAATACTTTACTAAGTGGGTGGAAGCGATTCCGCTCTCCCAAATCACTGGTATTTAGATTTTCATATCCGTCCTCTACCATATTCTCTGTAGATATTGTATCCCCACCACTATCATCATCGACAATGAAAAGCCTTTTAAAAACTAGTACATGAAACACCTTTGTGAAACATATCATATCCAACATCATTGGTCAACTCCCTATTACCCCCAAGGTAATGGACAAGCTAAAGCTACCAACAAAACCCTTATCAAAATTCTTAAGAAGGTTGTCAATAACACTGGTCGAGATTGGAACCTCCATCTCAATCCTGCCCTTTGGGCATATTGCACATCCATCTGCACCCCTACTAGTGCCACCTCGTATTCCTGCATCTAGGACATAGACGCCATCTTGCCGATTGAAGTTGAGATCCCATCACTCTGCATTTCTCTAAAGAATTTAATTAGTGATGAAGATGCTCATGCCGCATGGTTAAGTAAACTTGAACTCTTGGATGAGAAATGCATCAAGGCCTATAATCATCTACAAGCTTATCAACATCGACTCAAAATAAGTTACAACAAGAAGGTTCATCCCTGCCAATTCAACATTGGTGATCTAGTCCTAAAAGAGAATCAGTGTACCCAATAGGATCGAGAAAGGAAGGGAAATTTTGAAGCAAATTGGTTGGTTCCATATGTAGTCACTACAAAATATGGTTTTAGGGCATATCAGCTCGCAACACCTGAGGGGCAACCCTTGGAAGAACCCATAAATATCATGCATCTGAAACAGTTTTATTCCCAAGTTAACTGGGTTACCCTACCTAGAAAAATACCAAAAAAAGTAAAAAATCAACAAAAAATACAAACAAAATTTAAAAAGTCAAAAAATACAAAAAAAATAGTAAAGAGAAATAATGCATCCTATGGTGAAAACCACCTTAGGTGTTTCCTTGGATAAGTACATTTGGTGAAAACCTAGCAATAGATGCCATTCATAAAGGGCTTAATCAATATCTACCTTGTGTCCTATTTTCCTATATGCTTTCACTCATCCTATCCTATTATCTTATCCTACCATCATATTGAATCCATCTTCCACCAATATCCCAACATCTATCACTTGGTATATTTTGATTGAGAATTGGGTGATTAGTGTTGCTATCCTAAATCTTAAGCGTTTATCCCATAATCTAAGCTTTTGGTCATCTGTATGTGTTGTCATGTCATCGGTATCATGTCCTCATCTAGGATCCTCCATCGTGTCGGTCATCATTGGATCCCCTCTTGTCTTCCATCCTTTTGTTGAACTATATTGCATCTGTGCTTTCACATAGGCAAGGACATCTTTGATCAGTTCCCGAGGCCTTTTTCCATCCTTTTATGTCAGTCTTCATCATCCATTAGCATCTTCATTGTCCCCTTTCTGCTTTATCCATAGTCTGTCGACAATCTTTTATCAAACTATGAGGTCTCTATGGTTTCATGTAGACAAGGCCATCAATCAATGAGCCCCTGAGACCCTAGGTTTTTTTTTAGGGTGTGTCTTGGTTCTGTGTCGTGTTGTCAAGTATTTACTTACCCAGTTGGTTCCTAATAATAGAATCTAGTGGTACTGTGAGATTCAATCTATTTTGAGTATCCTGAGTCATGTCGAACATCTAATTTATCCTCCATCTTTGGTCTTAACAAGATTTATCCTTCTTTAAATCAAACTGCATCAATCCCATCCACCTATTGATCCTATGGCAAAGGATATTTTAAATTTTTTGTGATCTTTTGGTGTTTTTCATTTTTTTTGTCATTTGAGCTACCTATTATACCTTGTCAAGGTTGCCATGATCCATCATATCATGGTGTGCTTTGACAGGTAAACATAGGGGCATATCTTGATTTTTGGTGTGATCTTGTCTTCCTGGCTGTCCTACGTAGTACCCACCGAGACTCCTATGGTCTTATGTTACATTGGGGAATCCTTTGTGCTTGTGGTTATTCCAACATCAGGCCTGACCAAGGCCATTGCAGCTTTGCAGTGTTGGGATAGCCTTCTTGTTTGTTGTTTTTATCTTATGAATTTGACACTAATCGGCCTTGGTTCTTCATACCCTAGCATCTCATGTCCTATGCTATAGCAAAATTCAATGTTCCTAATATGGAAAAATGGCAAAAAAAATTCATTTCATTTATCCCCATCCATTTTTCCCTTGCCTAAAATTATTTATTTTTGGTTGTGCAAATGTTATTCCCCCCATCCATTCTTCTTATTAGGGTTCCCATGGTTTTGACAGGTGCACTCTCACATCCATCATTATTCATCTCATTATGCATGTCCTCCATCATTCAGGTTCATCTTATCACATTGCATTATCATTTTTATTAGTATCACTGTCCATTTCATTTTTATCCCATTAGGTTACATTTCATTATCCTTTCATTTTAGCCATTGCATTGATTCATTTCACTTCATTGCATCACATTTATCATTTTTATTATCATTTTAAGTTGTTTATATTAATATAGATTTTTTATTCTATGCATCTTAAATTTATTCTATCTCATTGCATTATCATTTTCATTGTTATTTTAAGTTGTTTAGATTAATATAGATTTGTTATTCTAAGCATCTTAAATTCATTTCATCTCATTGCATCATTACTATCATTCTATTTTAAGTTGTTTGTATTAGTATAGATTTTCCATTCTAAGCATATTAATTCCATTGCATTATCATTATCATTACATTTCATAAAGTTGTTTAGAGTTTTTATTCTAAACATCTTAGCTCATCGCATTAGGTTCATTTCACTACATATGTTGCATTACATTATATTCATAACATCCACCCATCACATGATCACATATGCATATTTCAGACATTATACATTTTCCATGTAACATCATACATGCATAATTAACCATTACAATTCAATCTATAACCCATACATCATCCATAATACATACACCATCAATAATCACATCATATTCCATATGCATGCATCATAAATCACAATCACATCACCACCTGCATCACACACTATTAGTATCACATCCATAGTGTACATCATATAATCATAAATGACATCTCATCACATCTTGCATCACCAAGTGTTAGACATAATGCATATTATCCATATCATAATGTAAATATAGGTGCATTAACCATCATCATCACATGCATATATCATAACCATAATCATACACATGAGCATAATAAACATCTATAACATCACATAAAATTCAAATAGCATCGTCAATGTCCATCGCATCATATATATATCAAAAATATAGTGTTCATCACATAATCCATCACCCCTCATCAAGTCCATAATAAAACATCCATAACAGTCCATGATAATAGTCCATAGTCCATCAAGTCCATCAAAATAAAAGTACAAGTGTAGGGAAATAATAAAATACATATAAGTCCATTTGACATGTCAAGGCATCCTGAATCAATAAAGAATAACAAATGAATGAATCTGAAAAATAAATTTGATCAATCTATGCACCAAAATTTGTACATAGTTTCTACCTATATGTACAAATATCCACCCTACGCCTATCAAAAATGGAATCCTCTACTTGTTCATCCCTCTTGTCTCTCCCTATCCACTACTCCTTGCGTCAGATCGTTGTGGGGAGTCTATTCTAGGTCCTCGACCATGAGGAAGGGTCTCTCTATAATCACTATACCCATGGGTGTAGGTAGCTCTTGAGTGTGAAGGTCCTACTAGCCTCTGTGGGGCTGCTCTGACATACGGTGGTACCCTCTACGTTGGATCTGAGATGGCCTAGAAATATGCACACATATAATAACTTTCCTATGTCCTGGAATCTACCACTCCCACTACCTATGCCCTATACTACTCTCTCTCCATGTGGTACCTATCCCTTTGTCCCTATAGTCTCCTTTGCTTGAGATCCTAGGCATCCTATGCCAATCTCATGGATGCTAGTTGTGCCTCCACCTAGGATGCTCTCCTGACAGCCTCATCCTTCTCATCCTATAGTCTCTACAACTTTGACTTTGCAGCCTCGACTCTCCCCATGGCCGCATCCCTCTGCCTCTGAATGGCCTTTGTGTGCTCCATTGCCTCCTCGGCCATCACCATTAAATCCTCCCTCACCCCCCTGTGCCTCCTCTAGCTGTCTCTACAGATCATCTCTCTCTGTTTGTACTCTTTGTAGCCTCTCCCCTACCTCCTTTGCCACCCTAATAAACTTTGTATCTTGCTCCAACTGCACAACCTCTAATGCATCCTATAGGCAGTGCACCTCCTCTTACAATCTCTCCACCTCCACCTGGAGGAAATCTCTCTTATACTTTGTCTACCTCAACCTCTGCTCCAAAATCCATAATCAGGCCAGGGCTCCCATTAGTCTAATTGTTGGATCCTCTAGAGGAGGAACCTGATATAGCACTATCGCTCTCTCCTCCACTACAGGAGCATCTACCTCTATGTCCTGTTGTCCTCCTCCCACCTCCAACATCCCTACATCAGGAACTGCCTCCTCTGGTGCCACCTCTGCCTCACCCCTCTTCCTACCACCCCTCCTCCTCCTCTATGGTCTTGGATGCTCATCCTCCTCTCTGAAGCCAACTGTTGGTACAATGGGATCCACTATCGTGATCCTCATGGGCCTTTTCTCTAACCACCATGTAGCATATTGGACTGTGGTGTCAACATTGTCAGGTCCCCCTCTTCATGGCCATACTATAATAGGGAGATCCTCCCACTTCTACCTGGCATACTCTGCTAGAATCCTCTATCCCCATATCAAACCTAACTCTCTGTTGATCCTCCTAAAAATATGAGGATGTGGGGGGATATCCTACTGTATCCCATACTTTTGTGTGACCCTATCTGGCCTATGCAGCTCTATAAAAAAGGGATCTCTCCCTATCAAATAGCATCCCAAATACAAATAGTCCTTGTACAACTTGTCCTCCTCTTGCCAAGATTGAAACTGGTACTCCACATATGGCCTCCATATAATATCCTCCTCCCTTGGATCATCAATCAATAGTCACCAGTGCTCTATGCTCCCTACCTCATGGTAGTGGAGCATCCATCCATGCTCCCAACCCCACTAGTAATCCACTAGGAGATTGTCATATCTGGCTCCCACCATAAGAATATCTGATCACACCACTTGAATATGCTCCCAGGCCCATACCTATAGCAGTATGACATGTGTCACACTCAAAGCCCGCTTGTAGCAAACCACATGCATATCTCGGTATAGTTGGGCCAACACACATGATCCCTATGCTAAGAATCCATCTCTCCTATCTACAATGTGGCACACAACCTCAATCATCTTGAGGCTGAAGAACCGCCCACTCCTTTCAGGAAGGAGGATCTCACTAATCAATCCACAAAGGTAAAAAGGTAGTGGTTCTATCACAACTCCAAGGTAGGCATCAATATCTAGCTCCTTCCCTCAGATGAGGTCTAAAGCTCCAAATATGCCTCCAGAATCCTCTCTACTGGTCAGCTAGGAACCACGCTAACCACATATCCCCTGATGGGAAATCTCAGAATCCTCTAGATGTCCTCTAGAGTCATAGTCATCTCCCCTATAGGGAGATGGAAATTGGAAGTCTTTGAGCTCCACCACTCCATCAGTGTTGTGAATAAAGGTTTGTGGGATTGAATGTTGGGATACCCCAACATGTGTAATAAGCCTGCCTACTCCATTGTTGCATGGTCCTTAAGTGTCATGACCTCTTGAGTCATTCCCAATATAGCCAAGTGTCTATCCCGCATCCTTAAAGTCTTTATGCTCTACATCCATGTCAACTACTCTGTCAGTCCTTTCTCACATTTCATTTCTATCCTTTTCTTTTGCATCCCTTCCCTGGTTTGACATGTTCACCTCTATGTAAGGTAGATTCGCCTCTTCCCTCTTCCTAGCGTGTTCTCCTATTAGGTTCACGCATTCGCCCCTATGTTTCCCTCTTGGCAGGTCTGCCTATTTCATGAGCACATCTACCTCTTCCTGATCCAGACACATGTTCACCCTTCCTATCCCAGAGGTGATTCACATTCACCCATTCTCCCCATGGGCGAGTACATACTCGCCCCTATAATCCTTTTTCCTAGAGTGGCGAATTTGCATTTTCCTTTCTTCCCCATAGGTGGTTTTTCATATGCCCATTCCTCTTTTGGGTGAACTCAAGTTTTCCCTTTCTACCGAAGGGAAATTTTGCATTTTCCTATCTTGAGCATGTTTTCCCTTGTTTGGTGACACACCCACACTTTACCAATTTGGGTGATTACATAATCACCCGTTCCCTATCCCATTCACCCCTACACATGCAAGATCACCCGTTCTAGCCCTCCCATGGTGCATCCACCCCTGTGAAAGTGCACCCACCCCTTCCCTTGCCTATTCACCAGGCAGGCAAATATGTTGTGTTAGAAGGGCGAATCTTCCCTTTCGTGGTGATCCCTTTCGTCCTAACTACCTGACTTGGAATACCAAACATGCATAAAACTTGAAATCAAATTTCAAAGTTGGGTATCAGAACCTACCTAGTGGGGTACAACTCATAGGTGATAGTAGTCCCATACCTCATCTGCATGGTGGATCATCTCGCCATCGTCCTCCATCTCGCTCATCTAGTCAGTAGTCTCTCTCTATTGTCCAATATATTGATGCCAAGTATGCAAATGACAATAAGGTGAATAGTGAATTTTCAAATTTACTATTTATAATTTTTCATTTTTGACCCTACTTAGCCTTTTAATTTTTGGGTAATTTTTACCTTTTATTTAGTCCTTTTTAATCTTTTAGCCCCTTTTTTTTTCGTGGGCCACCATGTGCACCCCATGTGTCTGTTTTCCTCCGTTCAAAAGCCATTCTTCATGGTTTTTAATCCTTTATTGTGTGGTACCCTCTATTTCTCTACATAGAGAAGTTTCCCAAAGCCCCTTTTCTTCCCCATCCATCCTCTCGAGGGGGCATATCCTACTATATTTCTACAATCCTCTTTTCAATTCATTCCCTTACGATACCGAGGCATCGTCTAATGTTCTTTTCTTTTATTGAGTCGTTTGCACTTTATTTTTCTTTGAAACACTGTTATTCTAATAGTATTTCAAAGAGTGGCAAATTATAGACACCTAAATTTGACAACCCCCATATGGTCAAATTCATCCTTGCATTCTCCTATTCCACATCCCTAAACCATATTAATTAAATAACTTATTATTTAGTTAATATTTCATCCTAGCCTAATGTCTCCTAAGGTATTTGATTAATTAAGTGAATACCTTACATTATTCCTCTCCAAATTAAATAAATAGTCAAGTTACCCGATTTTCACCCGCGGGCTCAATCAGGCAGGGTAACCTATGTTTTCAAGTGTTCATGAAGGCCAAATGGAGGAACATTTGCATCAAGGTTACATATTTTCTAGCTTGTTTGCTTCTTGTGCAGTTGCAGGGGAAAATTATGTTTTAAATTCGGCACATGGATTAAATGTGGCTCCCATAAGGGTTGAGCCCAGCATGTAGGTGTTTGATTTTCATTGGGAAGGTCTTCATCTAATGGATTTGAGAACTAATGGAGGCATTTTTTTGTAGGGTTAAATCATACATCTAATGCTATTTCACAAGGAATTCTATTGGAAAGTATGCCTCAGTCGGATCTGGCATAAAACTCCTCAAAGAAGAAAGTTGTTGAGACCAGCTGAATGTCTTGCTAACTAGTAGTGTGTTATATTTATTTGAAATCCTTAGGTCACCGAGACATTTTGGTCACCATGAATTTTTCTATCTCTCTTCGACCGAAGACCTGTCGCCGACAGTTGTTCACAAGGTTAGCGTCAAGGAGAATGGTTTGTCATCAGCATGATGTCTTGCCGACTCATGGTGGTTTCGCCGAAGGTTTGTGGCTTCAGGGTAAGGTTCTGCCGATTGACGTTGGTCTCACCGAAATATTTTGAGTTCAGCATAATGTCTTGCTAACCGGTGGAAGTCTCACCGAAAGAAGTTGCACTTGGGAAAAGGTTGTGGCTTTAGTGTGATGTCTTGCCAATGACCAGTGGTCTCGCCGACGGAGGGTGCTCTCACTATAATGTCCTGTCGTTTGCTACAATGTCTTGCCGACTCATGGTGGTCTCGCCAAAAGATTCTGAGTTTGGTAAGAAGTCTTGCCGACCCGATGAAGTCTCGCCGAAGGATTGTGCCTTCAGTGTAGTGTTTTGAGCTCAAGGTGATGTCTCGCCGATAGATGGAGGTCTCACCGAAATGAATTCGCTCAGGGAGATTTCTTTCCGACCAGTGGACTCTTCCCGACAGTGGTTCACAATATTGTAGCATCGGGGAGACACCGGGCCGAAGGATTTGCGCTCAGTATGATGTCTACCCAACAGATGGAGTCTTGCCGATAGTCTGGGTGATGGAAAGGGGATATCAGTATGACTCTTGCAGCCCGCTATGACTTCTTCCCGACAATCGATGGTCTTGCCGATAGCGATGGGTCTATTATAGGCTTCGGTAAGACCTCTTGCTGACAAACGATTGTCTTGCTAATGGGTATGTATGTTTCGGTAAGACTCCTGGTGATAGCTGGCATTGGGGAAGGGTGTTACACTCAATATGATGTCTTGCCGATGAATGTTTGTCTCGTTGATGGAGGGACACTTCGGCGTAACATTGAGGATTGCCGAGACTCTTGGCTGAATGGTTTGCACTCGTTGTTACCTCTGGCCGATAGCGATAGTATGGGCGACAATATTTGACATCAGTATAACTTTTTCCGCTTGCTATGAAGTCTTGCCGATAGTTGTGTGTTATGTTGATAGCTGTTGTGGAGCATTGTAAGCATCGGGCATACATGGCTAGTGTCTCACCGACATGCGATTCTGTTTGAACAACTTTTGACCGCCTGAAAATCTTATGTGGTGTCTATTCAACCAATCAGAGGAATTTCAAGGCAAACCAATGGCAATTGGACTATTATGGATATTCTTGTGAGGAAGATCAACAGAGCATAAATGAAATGGATCTACTTTGGTTCGATGGATGATCAGGGCGTGTTAATTTAGTTCAGAGGGCGCTGATGCTGCTTCTCAAAGAGGGTCAACTTGTGGAAGGGTCTAGAACAAGAGCAGAAAGGAAGAGACCGCAAGGACAGCTGGGATGTCAGCTGGCAAAAGTGGATCGACATTAATGACCATACTTCAAAACATTTAAAGTAGCTCTTCAAATAAGTCTCGAGGTTGGACACGAGGGTTGGGAGTTAATGCGATGGTTGCAAAAGATCTGAAGGCCACTCCTGAGGGTGATCTTTTCACCGACATGGACAGAGGGATGCACATTGAATGCAGCATTAACTTTATTCCAAAAGATCTAAGGGTTGAACCTTCTGTAACTGACTCATTTTTGTAAACCCTAGGGCAGGGGCCGAAACTTTCTGAGTTTTTTTGTTGTATATATGGCATTTTTTCCTTTTCGTAAAAAAGAAGAGAGAAAAGGAGTTCTTGGTTAAGAGATTGTTGAAAGAGAATTTTAAACTTTGTAACTCATTTTATGAATACTACATATTTGTAATATGGAAACTCTTTATTTTCTCAATAGAAAGTCATTTCCTTCACCGATTTTCTTTGTCGTTTTAGTGTTGGTTGTGAATTGCATGATAAAATTATGTGTAATCCTTTATTTTATCAGATTCCTTCAGTACTAGATGCAAAGAATATTATGTCATAGTGCAGGTTTATCTTAGTGATCTCTTTCTATTACATTTATATTTGTGAAAACATCATTGTTTTCCTTGTGTTAAGCATTAGAACAGTCAGAACCTTACATGGAATTGCTTTTGTAGACATAAATCTTTGTGTTGTGATATTGTTTGGCTTTATTGAGATTTCTATGAGTTCCAACAGTATTGTCATATTTTTATCTTTGGTGTATCACCTATTAGTCATAGGTTTTAAATTTCAAGTATATCCTTCTTACTCTTTTCCTTATCATTCTTTAGTACTCTCAAGTTATCTTAAGGGGAACCAGCCCATAATCTGGTGGTCCACTTCATTCCCAAGTCACCCACAACCTCAAAGTGTTCCCATGTGTCAATAGGTTGCTACAGCTCATAGCTTAGCAAGAGTGAAAACTTTATTTGACAACAAGTCCAATTTATTTAATTTAGTCACTTTATCCTCATCAATTAAATTAATTTTTAATTCATATTTTCTCTCTCCTCATGTCAACATCCTCCTACATTTTCCTTAATCTGGATTAGTCTAATTAATCTGTGATTAGGATGTGCACATCCCTAATCATCATTAGGGTCACATCCTCCATAATTTGCCACTTGCCTCTAATCCCCCCATTATCCTATCTAATCCTTCATTTGCACAACTTTAATCACTAATAAAGCCTAACCTAATACTCATGCCATTTATGGCATATGTCCTTAGTCAACTTTCATTAAATTCTTTCTTCATTTGGAGAAGTCATCTCCACCTTCTAAGGAATTTAAAATTCCTTTTTATTCTCCCTATGCATCCTAGGTGGAATTTTTAATTATCCTTTATTTCTCCAATACTTTTGGAGGAATACAGGACCAATTTAAAATTCCTCCTCAATCCCAAGGTCAAGTCCCCAAAATTAATGGATATTTTAGAAGAATTTTTAATTCTTCTATTGTCACATCATCCAATAATGTGGGTAGATGAGATAATACTCCCCTTTTCCATGTCATATCCACATCATCTCTTCTATTCCATGTCACTCGCCACATGTCCAATTGTGATGGCTTGTGAGTTCTCAACTCACCCTAGCCATTGATCTCACATCCTAGGACCAATCTTGGCCATCCATTCATTTGGAAGCATTTCCCCTAAAAATGATGGATTTGGCCTCATTTTGATCAAGCACTCAATCAAACAAACTTATCACACTTAGCCATTTTTACACCCAAGCTTTGAACCTCCATGTTGCATCCACTTAGAGCACCCATTTCACATCAAATCCATTACCCCTTTCCACCATTGCATTCCCCATCTCATCACCTTCATCACCTTCATTTTGCACTATATTTTATGCCATTTTGCAAGCCAAGGAGCACACATTTTCAACAAATCAAGGGCCAAACAACTCATCAACTTGGACAAGGTAAAACGCTCTTTATCTTTTGTTTTGTTCAAGTTCAACTAGGCTAATAATTGAGTTGTTGTTTGTGTTTTTCTTATTTTCATTTCTTATTGTTTTGTAATTTTAGATTAGAAATTCTCCTGCACATAGATGTAAACTAATAAAATATTCTCTTAGTGTATTTAATTTTTGTATTAAAAAATTAAAAAAATATTTGAATATATTTTTTTATAAAATTGACACTATAATTTATTTGTTGATAAAATACTAAAAAAAAATTTAAATGGGACTCCACTCTTTACTCTTGCAACCGAGTTATATTGGCATTGGTGTACTAGTTAGCATCAGCTCTAGGCTCGTATTTACCCACAAGTATCTTAAGGATGTTAACACTTTTGATGTTCCTTGTTTCCCTTTAGAAGGAAGGGGATCTATGATTTGGAATACCCTCAAATCAGGGGCTCGGTTGGTTAAGAAGGGGCTTTTTTGGATATGTCATTCAGGTGCTCAAGCCCTTTTTTGGTGGGATTCTTGGGATGGTCACCCTCCCATTCTTTCTACTTACCTTCACCTCTAGTCTCTTTGTGATCATTTTATTGCTACTAGTTGGACTATGATTTAGCATTATAAGTTTGTTTGAAATATTGGACTGGTTGCTAGCCTGAGATGGAAGCACTCCTCAGATTGGCCGTCAAGAGGGTCAAAAGAGGATAGGAAAGAGTTGGCTTGGATTCTCACTTCACAGGAATGAAATTCCCTGGTGGGGTAGGATGTTCTAGCTTGGAGTAACAATTATTCATCTGGTAAGTACTATGTTTCAATAAGTTATGGTGAGTTAGTTAGGTAGGTGATGGGGGACATTGAGGTTCCTTGGTGGAAGTAAGTGTGGAATAAATTTTCTTGGCCCAAGTGCAATTTTTTTCTATGGCTGGTGGTCTAGAATTAGTGTCTTACTTGGCGTAACTTGTGCAAGAGAGGGTTCTAGGGTCCCTCGATATGTGTTTTGTGTTGTAATAGTGAAGAGAGTTTTTTTCATCTCTTCTTCCAATGTTCCTTTTCTAGGAGGCTTTGGCACCTTTAGTGGGTTGTGTAGAACCAAGCTTGTTGGCATGTCTCTTCTTTGGCAGAGTTCTTTGCCTGATCGAGGAAAGCCCCTATTAAGACCTCTTTTCTTCAAGTTGCTTGGGATCTAGGATCAACTTTTATTATCTAGCATATCTGGCTGGAGAGGAATCACGGGATTTTTCAAGATGTGAAGATGGTTATCCAACATTTGTGGTGGAGGATTCTTTATTATTTGGGAGAAACTACTATGGCCAAGTGTGACTTGGCTGAGGGTGTGGATCCAAAAGAGGTTTCTTTTTGTACTCGTCTCAATCTTCCTCTTTAGAGGGGGATTGCTTAGAGTACTGGTCAAATTATGAGAAATAGATGTCATCATCCTCTTCGGAAGATAAATAGGGAGGGGCATTGGTGTCCTCCTCAGGGTGTGTTGAGAATCAACACAGATGGTTCTTCTCATGGAAATCTTGGTCATGCTAGTATTGGAGGTGTTGGGCAGACTAATTTTGGGACTGTTGAGTTTATATTTTCTGTTTATAAGGGTTGGTATACTAACAATGTAATGGAGGCTCTTTCCATTTTTTGTTGTGGAGTGTGGTTGTGCTCTTGGGTGGAGATAGATCATTTGTGAATCTGATTCTTAGGTGGTAGTGACATTGTTGAAGAGGCAACAGTTAGAGGATGTAAATTGGTAGTTGGTTGTTATTATAAAACAAATTCTTAATATGTGCGCTTCCTTGGATTCTATTTCTTTCTGTCATATTTTGCGTGAATGGAATGGGGTTGTAGATTGTTTGGCTAAATGGGCTTCTGATCATTTGCAAGATTGGAATATTGTTGAAAGGGGTCAATTACCCTTGGATTTGTTACAAAAGTTGGACCAACTATTAGAGATTGATAGGGCAGTGCAATGCCCTTGCTTTGTATTGCTCTTTTCTAGATTGAGTAAATTTGCACCCCTCGTTTAGTAAAAATTAAGTTAGAACTTTAGTGCATGGATTTTTTTTTTTCAAATTTTGATAAAATACTAGTTTTTAAAAATAAATATTATGTGTGTATGGAAAACACAATTGTTCTCAAGGGACATCACCTTTTGTCTTAACTATTTACCCAAAATTGAAAAAAGTATACCATCTTGACATAAAATATTTTATTTAATACACCATATTTTTTTCAAATTTTTAAAAAATAATTTTAGTATTTTTTAATAAGACAATCAACCTTATATTTTTATGTCGATAACCTACTCTTAATAAAAATTTATATATATATATAGAGAGAGAGAGGCCTGAAATATTGTTAAGATTATAAAAGTTCAAAAATACATAGAAATTGTCCATGGAATAATAGCATGCATAGAGTTGTATTAAAAAAAATTCCCTAAAAATGCATTGTGTAGGGAGATAAAAAGATAATGTCACAAAGAGCATCTACATGTAGTACCACCTTATAAAAAATGCTCGTAGTGCTAAGGTATATTAATATCTTATGCTTTTAAATAAGAAATTCTTATTAACAGAACAAAACTAGAGATTTAATCCTCCATGAGGAGGAGGATTGTGTCAAAGCCTCCTTTTAACTTGGGGTGGATGGTGGCATTGGTGGGTGAGTGAGGAGGACAATCATTTCCCTACATACCTCCAAAACTTAGTTGTAAGAGGTGGTGCCAACTTCATTTTTGTGCACCCTAAACACCTCGTCCAATTCTTCTTCAATCCTCTTGTGCAGAGCATTTTTGAGGGCTACATATATACAAAGGTATCCTAACCTCTTCTATAGTTATTTGTGCTTGAAAATCCCTCCCACCAGAGCTTTGTCATTATGGAAATCATACCCATGACTAAGATCTTTTACTACACAATCTATTGCAAGGTACACAACCAAACCATAATGTTGCAATAAATCCATCACATTAGACAAGAAAATTGACACTGCTTGAGATGGTATAGCAGTCATGGTTGCTCGAGTAGGAGTCATTCATCAATCACCACCTACAGAGCTGCTGCAACCCTCGCACAATCTATCCTAAAAATATTTGTCAACATTTCATAGGACAATTTGTCTAATTTAGGGTACTCCCATTTCACAATTGGAAGTAAAATTCACTTGTTAATTGGTTCAATCTCTACTGATGCCATTGCTTGATTCCCAACCAACTCCTTAGAGCTAACAAGAAGCCGAACTTCTCACACCCACCTTTCACACTACAGGAAATTTGCAGAGCACTTGAAACTTGTTTTTTCTTTTATGAAGTGATTTAGTTAATGTTTATGTGAATTTAAAGTCCTCTACATGCTTTTGGGTAGTACATGCCCTTAATAGATGGCATGAGTTGTTGCCACCAATTAAATAAATGATGGTTAGCATTGGAAATTAACGTTGAATAAGTATGTAGGAGATTTGATAAGACTTGTTGCTGCCACCAAACTACCAAGTGCATGCTCAAATTTAATGGGTCATCCTAAACAAATGTTTGGATTGCATGGTTGTAGAAAACATTAATAATATAGGCAATTAAGCCTAGCAAAGAATATATCAATTTTATGTGGTTGAGTATAAGAAGCTCTGTCACAAGAGTTTTAATGATGGATGTCATTGATGTCACCTGCAAAGTATAAACAAACACAAATATGTTAGCTACCCCTTTTTGCTAGGTCATCCTTCCTACTCGAATATGGTTTTAATTGTTAAATACTGATGAGGGAGCAACCCGAGACACAGAAAATAACCCACAAACAAGAGAATAATTTTATTATTCAGAGAATGGAGCTTCTTACATGCAGAGGATCTCAAATCCCCAAGTTCTACAACACATGCAAGCTACAAAAAGTTACAGAATAACCCCTTCACAATATGCGAGCTTATCCCCAAAAAGTTACCCAAAAATTAGAAAACCCGCCCATAAATAGAGCTCCTCATTAGTTTGGAGCCAAAACAACATTCAAATTGAGTTTAGGTGGTTTGGCACCGAAAATTTACAACATGAAGTTCAAATTTCAAAAGAGCATTTGCAATGGTATCTTCTAGAAAGTGCGCCAACTTCCCGAGGCCATAACTTTTGATTCGGGACTCCGATTCACGAACCGTTGGAAAGGTCTCGAAATCAAGAACGCGCTCGTAATCCACTATGCCGATTTTGGAAAGTTTTGGGGCCGATCCGGGAGCTCTAAGTGCCTCAAATCCCACTCGAAAGATTTTTCAGGTGCAAATCTAAGAAACTAAAACTGCAATATCTTTCAACCCAGAAACATAAAATAAAAACCGTAAATTGGGAATTTCATTATGACAAAAAGGGTATCCAAAAATGTAAAAACATCTAAACACTGAGAAACTTGAAAATTAACTATTTTTGGGTGATGCAAGATTGCCCTTACACCACTGGATGCTCCTGCATCAGACACCCAGGGTAATTTTGAGAAGTGACCCCGTCACCTCTCAGATGGTTGAGGAAAACCCAACCGGTGAACCGCTACCTTAGATAGCCAGGATGAATCTTCCACATGCCTTCCTCTCCATTTCACCAGATATTCTTCATATTGCCTGTTTCTCGTACTCCTTCCCACATGACTATCCAATATTTCCTAAATCTCCTCCTTTTCTGAAGTAGGTGTCGGAATCCCACACTATTTCATCATTGGTACTTCCTTTGCGCCACCTTCATGATACTCTGTCAAATCTGAAATGTTGAACATAGGGGAAATGTTGAATCCATCCAGTAACTCTACCTCATATGCATTCCCTGAATCATGCCTCTTCAAAATTTTACAGGGACCGAACTTCTTCATCTTCAATTTGATATATGTTCCCACTGGAAACCTTTCTTTCCTCAAGTGGACCATCACTTCATCACAATCTGAAACTCCTCATACCTCCTCTTCTGATCTGCCTTAGCCTTATACTGCATATTCATCTTGTTAATATGTTCTCTTACATTCTCATGTATATCCTTGATGTGTTCTGCAAAATCTTCGACTTCAGCACTTATTTTCTTCTCTTGGTCCATCTTCCTCAATTCTGGAGCTATTCTGGGGCTACCTCCATACACAATTTGGAATGGTGATCTACCAGTGCTTCTTTGACAGAATTGTTGTAAGAAAATTCTACCTGGGGTAAGATCAAGTCCCATCCCTTAGGTTTATCTCCTACCAAACATCTCATAAGGTTACCCAGACTCCTATTAACAACCTATGTTTGTCCATCAGTTTGTGGATGGTGTGCAGAACTAAACTTCAGCTTTGTCTTCAGCTTCTTCCACAAGGTCCTCAAAAAGTATCCCAAAAATTTGGTGTCACGATCTGAAACAATACTCTGTGGCAGACCATGTAACCTCACCACCTCTTTGAAGAACAAGTTAGCAATGTGGACTGCATCATGGGTTTTCTGACATGGAATGAAATGTGCCATCTTCAAAAACCTATCAACCACCACAAAGACTGAATCATTCCCTCGTTGTGTCCTTAGCAAACCAAGAACAAAGTCCATACTTATATCCTCCCATGGCCTCTCTGGTACAGGTAAGGGCTAATATAAGCCTGTATTCTGGCCACTCCTTTAGCCATCGACATACTCTAAAGCTTTGTAAACTTCTTCACATCCTGACAACTAAGGCCAATAATAATGCTCGCGATAATGGCAATGGTCTTATCCAGACCAAAATGTCCGCCATTCCTCCACTATGCTTCTCCTTTATCAGGTTCTCCTCATGGAACTCCTTAGGATACACAATTGACTTCCCTTAAATAACATGCCATCCTGGATTATGAAATCCAGCCACCTTGTCTTGTCCACTGTAACAGGTTGCAAGCTTTCCAAGCCATCAGGATCTGCAAAATGATCTTCTGCATACAGTGTCTTGAGTTCATTGAACCCAACCACTTCAATCTACATCTTTGTCATCAATGTATGCCTCCTACTTAAGGCATCTGCAACCCTATTTGACTTCCCACTTCTATGTTTCAAAACAAAGGTATAACTCGGCAAAAACTCTACCCATTTCATATGCCTCTGATTTAATTTTCCTTGACTATTTAGGTACTACAAGGCCTAATGATAAATATATAGAACAAATTCTTTTGGCAACAAATAATGTCTCCATTTCTTTAATGCTTGAACTATTGCATAAAATTCACGATCACATACATAATACTTTCTCTTGGCATCATTTAACTTTTCAACTGAAATGGAGCGTAATTTACCTTCTGACTCAACACTTTGCTCAATGGGTGCAACCACTATCCACAATCCACGAAACACTTGTTGAAATCACGGGAGCTAGGAATAGGTTGCTCTGTCTGCTCTGCTTCAATAGTTCAAAACTTTTTACTACTCCGATTGCTCCACTTGAATTTTTTTCTATCCTCTCATTGTTTCGATTCAAGGATCCACCAAATACTCTTTGAAGTTTTCCTAATGAACTTTCTATAAAAACTAGCCAAACCATGGAAAGATCTCACCTCGATAGCAGTTCTTGGGGTGGGCCATTCCAAAATTTCCTTCACCTTCTCTGGGTCCATCTTGAGACCTTCTGCTGAGACAACAAACCCAAGTTACACTAACTCCCTCTTCACAAAACTGCACTTCTTCAGATTAATCAATAGTTTCTCTTCTCTTAACTTCTCAAAGGCTCTCTGAATATGCATCGGATGCTCATCCAACATCTTACTAAAAATAAAAATATCATCTAAATACACAATAACAAAACTTCCCATAAATTCTTGTAGTACCT